>JAPCYS010000582.1:0-12748 GCA_028641055.1 Alopecurus myosuroides
CTTGGACACGATTGGAGTCCAACTCCCAATCGATCAATCGGTAGCGGCTCCTAGCAGAACGTGCCGACTCCCAAGTACCATTGAGTCATGACGACATACCTTTCAATGTAATATTCATCTTAGTCCCTTTTGCCTCACGATATACCTTGTCGAGCTATAGGCGATTTATCGTCATCCCTTGAATAGCTCAACTCTCTTCTCGGTCTGTGACATGTGATTCATCTGACTAACTCTTAGTCAACCGACACAGTTAACACTTAACTGAGTCACGCATGGCCATGCTTCTGAATCATATCACTCGAGAGGGCCCAGAGAATATCTCTCCATTCGGATGGGCAAAATCCCATCTTGATTATCCACATCACGCAGCTTGCTTCTCATTCGACCCGAACTCTGCCTTTATAGTTGCCTTGTCACAGAACAACGTTTGACAGAACCTAAGTCGGTGATCCACAACTCGGATTGTGCGAGGTCTAAGGATTACATTGATTGAGACATGCAAATGACGACTTGATCGTTGCATCTCAATGTGGGTCCGTCCGACTTGCTAAACTCTTTAGCCAAGTCCGTGAACGTTGGAATGGCATCACCATGCCCATGACAAGTGGAACCGTGTCATCAGCCAACACTCACATTAGTCTAGGGTGTGTGTCCAGCACAACCTAAATGACCAAGGACAATCTAGTATGAACAACATGAATATATAGTTCCACAATCGAATCACATATTCAATGACATATATCAGATGTTCAAAACAAGGACAACTTAATAACTTTATGAATACAGTGGGAATTGCATCATACATGATTGCCTCTAGGGCATATTCCCAACACCCTCGCCCATACCGCACAATGTACCTGCGTATGGATACGCATCATCACGGCTAGTAAGTTGAACCGCACGCCTGTACTGCCCCTGGATATACGGGATTCGCCCAACGACTCCATTGACTTTGCCTCCGGGTAGAGCAGCACCCTTCTCTATCCGAATCCTCCAAGTGTTAATGGTATGTTCCAGTCAAGTACTCGAATCTTCCCCTTGTTCTCTTGTTCTTCATACCGGATAGCTCCAACTCGGTAGCTATCCAGCCTGGTAGTTTTCTATCCGGCAGGTACCAACTCGGTACGGCCGGACTTGGTGATCAGTACCTCGAACACCATTTCTCACCAGCCTTACCCCTACTCGGGGGTAGCCCCCCGACATTAGTCCCCGAAGCTGGTATGGTCCGGTGAACTCGGACGCTGGGCCGTGCCAGCTTAAACCAATCTTCGCTGAAACACTCAACCGAGTTGCACCTCAACTCGGTCGAGTTCCATCCGGACTCGAGGTGGGTCCACCATCTTCTGATAAACTTTCTCCCTTCAACCTAGTAGAACACGATGCTTTGGATTGTGTCGAGATCCCAACACTTAGCCAATTTTCTAGGACTTTGCTGCTCAAACCAGCGCGCCTCTCTATCTTCGCGTGTAAGGCTTAACACGTGGCGCGAAACCACAGCCCACATCGCCTCGGGTCTGATGCGGTTGCACCGCACGCGCCCCGCCTGTGCCAGTCACTGCTCATCGGGCCCACGTGTCGTCCCGTCCCTTCACCTCAGAATACTTGAGTGCCCACGTCGCGCGACGTGGGATTAACTGCGCCCGTTACGCACGAGTTACTCGCACAGTAACTCCCACGCGCCCATGATCTCCTCCGCAGTGAATCCAGAGAAGTAACTGCGCCTCCGCCGGTACAAATACCCCCGCGCCGCCCGTTGCCTTAGCTCCCTCACCATTTTCCCCCTTCGCTTCTTCTTCCTCTCCGCCTTCGCCTCCATAGAGCATACCGCTCCGCCGCGCACCAGTGAGCACCACCGCGCACAGAGAGAGTCAATCCATCGTCGCGCACTGCCGCTCGCCTGAGCACCGCTAAGCCACAAGATCCTCGCCACTCTGCGCGGTCTTTCCCGAGTCTGCACCACCGCCGTACGGTCTCCGCTTCATCTTCTCGCCTCTCCTTCATCTTCCTCATGTTCTTCTTCAACTTCTTCGCCGCGAACGACGCGCAACGACGTTTGTCTTCCGCGCCGCCGCGGCTCTTCTGCGACCCCTGCAGCCCGAGCCAATCTTAGCGCCCACGCCAACTCGAACGCGGCCGGATTCGGATCTGCCCCAATGGCGCTGGAGCTTGTCCCTGAAGTGGATCTTGAGGGTCCCACGTCCACCCGCGGCCACTGAGAAGGATCGGACGTGAAGGCCTCTGACACCCAATGGTTGGTGAACACCCACCGGATTCCGCCGGGTGTGATCTGCAGGCCACCCGACACCGAGTTGGAGCCGCAACCCGGCCCAGGTGAGTACGTGGTCTTCCTTAGCCACTTCAAACATGGTTTTGGTCTCCCCATTTCCAAATTCATGCAACAATATCTTCACCAGTTTGGCTTGCAACCACACCACCTTCCGGCAAATGCCATCACCATGCTATCTACTTTTGTCACATTCCGCGAGGCCTATCTCGGTGTCTACCCCACGGTAGACATCTGGGCCAACTATTTTCATTTCCGCCAGCAAGTCCTCCCCAACAAAGCCAATCCGGATGCGCCCAAGGTTATGACCCAATGCGGCGCATCAATGATCATATACTGGAACTCCACCGAGTATCCCAAGGTTTTGGGGCTTGACACCTTCCGGAAGTGGCAAAGGAGATTCCTCTACGTGAAAAATCCCACTCCGGCTGAGGGCGCCGAGCCGGTGGATCTCATCAAGCTGCCCCTTCCAGAATGTTCCTCCAACTGCCATGAGGAATTGGGGATATAACCCGAAGAAGACCGTGCCGGATGCCAACCATGCGCACTACCTATTGAAGCAACTGGTTGAGCTGGGACTCCGGTCGGATGACCTGATTTCCACCTGGGTGAGCCACCGGGTTCTCCCCCTTCAGCTCAGAGTGCACAAGATGTGCTACATGGGTGGGACCCACGACTGCACGCGCACCACCACCTTCGAGCTCAGCAAGGAGGAGGTGGCCATCTGCGCTCGGTCCATCACCAAGGCCACCCTCTCGGACACTTGGGACTACGGTTTTGCGCCTTACAACCGAGATCGGCCAGCCCCCCGAGTAAGTTCTCTCCATCCTGCCGAGTTGCTCCCAGCTCGGTATCTTCCGAATATACTTAGTTGATTATGCTTTTTGTTACGCATGCTTCACCGAGTAGGATTCATCTTGGTTTCTCCCGAGTTTACTTAGCTTTTTATGCTATAGGATTCGCATGCTATTCCGAGTAGGATTCATCTCGGTTTCTCCCGAGTTTACTTAGCTTTTTATGCTTTATGATTCGCATGCTATACCGACTATCATTCATATCAGTACCTTCCGAGTTTGTTTTTAGATCCTTATGCTTTATGTTTGCATCTGCAGCACATTCGTCGCCAGAGAGATGAAGACAAGACGACCCTATCGCAGAACTGGCAACCGGACCGGACAGAGGATGACGAGGAGCAGTTCGACGTCCGGGACACGCTCTGCATCCAGCTCGTCACTCCGCCAGGCCAAGATGGTAAGTCTCGAGTTTCAAATTCAATCCGGGACTGGTCCGAGGACGATGAAGGTGACAGAGACCACAAATGCATGTTCTCAACATCTTCTAACCCCTTCCCGGTCTTACTGTCGTATTTTCTCTTCTTGTTTCCATACGACATGGAAGAGGAGCCGATTGACGCGGTGCCTGTGTCCATTGCTGCCCCCTCCGGAGTGAGGAAGTGATCCGAAAGCGGTGATGCCGAGCCTCCATCCGGCAAGAGGCAAAAGAGGGGTGTGAAGAAAAATAGCAAGGCCACTGCATCACGCAAAAGGCCGGTGCGACCAACCGAGGACGGGTATGTTTTCCCCGAGACGCTTTATGTTTGCGCATTCTTGCCTTTTTGCCTCTTCGAACCGGGATGTTTTGTGTTTGCATTTCTCTTACTCTTCTGTTTTTTCTTTTCTCTAGCGATGCACTTGACACCAATAACCCTGAGGCCTCCGTGAGGACGAGTAGCTCCCGCATCGTTGTCGTCCTCGACCCCGATGAAACTGAGACCCACACCGAGGACAGGGCCGAGATGCCCTTCTCGGACCGAGAAGACCATGATCTCAGCGCAGACAACACATGCACCGAGATGGATATTGAACAGACTTTGGAGCAGCCGGAGTCGACCCCCGAGCAGCAACCCTAGCAACAGCCCCCAGAGCCAACAATAGAGCAACAACAGCCACCAGAAGAGCAACACCACACCGAGCAGCAGCCTCCAGAGCATCAGCCACAAGATGCCGAGAAGACTGAGCGGGAGCAGCCCGCACAACAGCCCCAGCAACAGCCACCAACCGAGCAGCAGCAAGTTCCTCCAGCCTCAGCAGCAACTACACCACCGACCCCTCCGAGAAGAACTCTTCCCTTGGACACAGTGGTGGCAGCAGAGACTGCCGCGACCAAGACAGTTGGAAACAGGGCAGCTACCAGCACCGCACCCGCGACCACGCGCCAGACACCAGCAGCAGCAACAACCGCAGCAACACCGATTCCATCACCGCCGAGCAGATCCGCGGCGCCTACTAGGAGCGGCTCCACTCCTCGCACTCGGCAGCATGCTTAGTATGCGCCCTCGTAGAAACCAGCTGCAGAGGCGGGTAGCAGTGGCCAAGCAGAGGGAGCATCAGAAGCCCTTGTGAAGGTCCCGGTGCACTGGCAGAAACTGCAGCATCAGCAGCAAATGCAGCAGAAGAAGAAGGCCGCGACGAAGGCGAACGGGGTGAAGACGAAGCCCGACACTATTGCCATTAACACCGATAATCAACTTGTGACCCGCCAGGAGCTTGCCGCCGAGCTGCAGGCTGAGATTGACGCCACCCTTGACTGGATCGGCTACATTGACCAGTAACACAATGGGAAGACGCTAGGCTCGCTAGACCACTACCGCAAATCCTGGAACCAAGCCGATGTCGGCCATGTCTCCAAGGCAGTTTCAGCCTCTAGCAGCACTCTGGCGCACAAAATGTACTGCATGCGCGTCGCTGCAGAAGATGCCGAGGTCACTTCCCGAGTAAGTTTTGTTCTTTATCCAAAATCATACATCATCCAGTCCCCGAGATTTGGGTCGAGTAGGCAATAATCGACCGAGTTGAAGTCTACTCGGGTCGAATCTTCCAACTAACTTGCTTCTTTTTCTTTCTAGACTTGCACCGAGTCCCATGTTGTGATCTTCCAGAAGCTAATCTGGGCTCATCGAGATGCCAAGGTGCAGAACTGCCAGCTGCAGGAGGAGCTAAGGCAGTAAGGTACTTTATTCTTGCCGAGTTACTATCTATGCTTCTTTCGCACCAGTTTTCTAACTCGGTTTCTATTTTCTATGTCACAGCTATCATGGAGAAGCAACTGACAGATGCCGTCACCAAGATTTCTTCTCTGGAGATGATATAGGCTTGGCCTCTAGGGTGGCCCGATCTTCATGGATTGACGCACGAGAGGTGGGGAGATTGGGAAGAACGCGAAGAACACGAAGAACACGGTGAACTCACGCACACAAAAGAGGAGATAACTCGTGAAGCCTACAAGGGATCGCAAACCCAAGTCAACAACACGCTAATTGGAATCGATTCCTCTCACCGGCCGGTCCACCGATCCAACAGAAGCCACAAGGGGAAGGTTGGCAAGAACTACTAGAGTCACAAGGTGAAAGAGTAGCTACTTGGAGAGATCTTGATACAATCCAATAGATGAATCTATGGAGTAGCCATGGATCCCATGGGGGAATTTCTCCACATGGGAGGGGGAGCACAAAGCCCAATTCTATCTCATGTCAACTATATCCCTAGAACTAGCCACCGGAGTCCCTTATATAGCCTACGGGGGTAAGTGGGGTGGAAATGGCCTCTTTTCTCTTCAATTCGTGCGGCAGCAGTGGGGCCGGCCTGGCTCTAGGGTGCAGCTGGCCTGAGGCCGGGGTGGGATGAGGGGAGGCCGGCCTCTTCTGTTGGGTGGCCGGCCTGAGGGTGAGGGGAGGCCGGCCTGGCCGGGGGTTGAGGCCGGGGACCCCGTTTCCCTCCGTTCTTCCTCCTCGTGACTCCGTTCTTGATGCCGTCTTCTCCCACTTCCTTCCTAGCTTCTCGGGTACCGTCTTGGGCATGATCTTGAGCATCGAGGGCACCGTCTTGGGCTCCATGGTGTGATCCAACCTATGCATGGAGATGGGTATTTCATGAGGTAGCGCACCGTTCACCAAGTCATCGGAAACATACGGAGATAGGAGTGAGTTCACCTTGTCGTGTATCGATGTTGTGCTTGGTGGAATACGGTGGGTTGCATCATCTCCCCCCTTGGAAAAGAGTCGCCCTCGACTCTTGCTCCATCCATTCATGAGCAGGAGAAGGAAATTTGACGACGAAGATGTCGTTGAAGTTGAGCCGCTTGTCGAAGTTTATGCCACGATATGCTCGGTGCGGGTGTGGTCCAAAGGCGATGACGATCGTGACATGGTCCTCATTGGATGGGTGAGGAAGATCTTGAGAGGCGGTGTAGTCGTCGTCGAAGAGCTAAAGAGGTGGTTGCTCCATTGGTTGCGGGAGCGGTAGGTTGTAGATGAACTTGACATTGGTTGCGTTGTCGTTGATTCTCTTGTCGAAGTCCATGTACATCTTGGCGGTTGGTATGTAGTCGTGGTGGTCATTGTCGTTTACGCGCTTTTCAAACTCCAAGTGCATCTTGACGATTGGTATGTAGTCGTGGTAGTCATTGTCGTTGACGCGCTTGTCGAACTCCGAGTGCATCGTGACGTGTGGGATGTAGACGGAGAAGTCGTTGTCGTGGAAGCGCTTGTGGAACTCCGAGTACATCTCGACATGAGGGATGTAGGCGTAGATGTCGTTGTTGTTGACGTGCTTGCCGTACTCCATGCACATCTTGACATGTGGTATGTAGGCGTAGAAGGCGTTGTCGTTGACGTGCTTGTCGTACTCCATGCACCTCTTGACATGCGGGATGTAGGCGTAGAAGGCGTTCTTGGAGAAGTGCTTGGAAAGCGCCGTGTAGATCTTGACTTGAGGAATGTGGTTGGAGAATGCATTGTCGTGGATGTGC
Organism: Alopecurus myosuroides; assembly: GCA_028641055.1. Classification (NCBI taxonomy): domain Eukaryota; kingdom Viridiplantae; phylum Streptophyta; class Magnoliopsida; order Poales; family Poaceae; genus Alopecurus; species Alopecurus myosuroides. The sequence goes on from JAPCYS010000582.1 coordinate 7,091, forward strand.
TTATCAAACTCCATGTGGATCATGACGAGCGGAATGTACTCCTTCCAAATCTTCAAGCCGGTGTTGACGTTCATGCAGTGTGGAGAGCCTTGTATGGTGAATAGTCCATGAGGTCGAGGATGAATGCTACGGTCACCAAATCGCTGCAAAAGAGACAACAAAGACGGAGAAAGAGTTGGTAAGCCGTTAGTGTCAATAAGCAAAAATTGGTTTTTGCTCTCAACTCTTATGTCACTTTTGGTGGCTATCATGGCAATGCCTCTAAGAACACTCATGCTTTTTCCACTCATGATGGGCTTGTGGCTCTCACTCACGTGATGGTGAATCTCTCTCTCACCACTCATCTCACTAGAAGCTTGAGAGGGGACACTAGAAGGCTCCAAAGTCTTGGCACTAGATGTGTGCGGATTTGTCGAAGTCGTTGCATTGCTTGGAGTTGGTAGTGTCATAGCATGTGGCGAGGAAAGCTCAATCATCTCGTCTATTGGGTTGAACACCAAGTGTGGAATGTTGGGCTTGCATGAAGGAGGAGGTAGGGTCATGGCTTTAGTCGAAGAAGGCTCCAACATCTCCGTGATGTGGTAGTGTAAGCCATGCCTTGCAGCATCCTCAAGTGGTCGATGATGATGATGATGATGATGACATCGTTGGATAGAATGGTGGCTTCAGCGTGGCCTTTTGCAGGTTGGTGGTGAAGTATCTCTCGCCTCTTGCCTTGATTAAGTAGTGGTATCATAGTGTCCATGGCAAGGATGTTCTTGATCCTTGTCGATGACGGGGTGCGAGAAGAAGGCACAATCTTGGTGATGACGAGGTGGAGGCTCTCATTCCTCATGTTGGTGATGACGCTCATGGTCCTTGATCCTTGTAACACTGAGGCAAATGGCGCTCAAGTTGTTGTCTTGTTGGTGTCGATGATGCGGTGGAATTTCTTGGACTAGAAGGTGCGGTGCTTCATCCAATATGGGAGGAGAAGAATCATGGATACAATCTCCATTTTCTTGTAGTTGGTGAGGTCGCTCATGTGAGTGCCCATCAAAAATAGGAAGTGAGAGGTCACTTGGAGCATCTTCACTTGCTTGTTGTTGACGTGGTCGCTCATGTGGTTCCTCATCAAACATGGGAAAAGAGAGATCATGAGTATCATGCGCGCTTAGTTGTGGTCGGTGTGGGCGCTCATTGGGGTCTTCATCAAAGATAGGAAGAGAAATGTCATGTGTAGCATGCCCACTTGGTTGTTGTCGATGTGGGAGCTCATTGGGGTCTTCATCAAAGATGGGGAGTGAAGTAGAATGTTGAGCAATCCCACTTGTTTGTTGTCGATAGTGGTGCTCATTGGGTTCCTCATCAAAGATGGGAAATGAAGTAACATGTAGAGCAATCCCACTTGGTTGTTGTCGATGGTGGCGCTCAATGGGGTCTTCCTCAAAGATGGGGAAAGACAAGCCATACGGAGCATTCGCACTCGCTTGATGTTGAGAAGGTGTCTCATTTGGGTCTTCATCAAAGATAGGCGGTGGAAGCTCATGTGGGTCATCCTCATTGTCTTGGCGATGGCGGTCATGATGGAGAGGATGGAACTGGTGGTCATTGTGGTGGAGTTGTTGTTGGAGGCATGCTTCACGGAATCCACTAGAAGCGATGTCATGGGCACCTTCTTGATAATGGCCTTGGTCTTGGTGGTTATTGTGGTGGCAACACACATTTTTCCTTGGAAGCCTTGAATGTGGGCAAGCACCATCCACGAAGTCACGTAAACCATAGTCATGAGTCGAGCTTGGAGAAGGTGGGTGATCAAGAATATCCGGTCATAGAGGGTGAACTTGAAGAGGGTCACCACAGCCTTGTCGATGTCGAGGTCGAGGTAGTGGTGATGGCGAGCAATGCTCGAACCAATGTCGTCGCGGAACTTGTGGTGGAGTATGCAGTGAGGTGGTATCAGAGCCAGGTTTACCACTCTCTACCATGTGTCGATGATGATCATGGCGACGATCTTGGTGATGAGCTTGGTGATGATAGGTCAAAGTTTGTTGACGATGAAGCTTGCGGCATTCCCGCGCTTCATGTGTGGGATGACTCCGAAGTCATTTGGATGCCTTGGCTTCTTGGCCTTCTCGCTTGATGGGGCCTCGATGATGTCCTTCTTGTGGCGCCGTCTTGATGTTGAAGGATCCAATCTTGACGTTGCCAACTTGTCGGATTTCTTGTCATTGCACCATCTTGAGGTTGAAGGGAGTTGTCTTGTGTTGGCCTTGGCATTCTCCTTGAAGTTCCTTGGTCTTGAGCATGAACCATAGGACATATGATGTCTTGGCAATCGAAGCTTGGAGAGGAAGTTCTTTTAGGTCAGCTCGTCCATGTCAGAGTCGAAGTAGTTGTAGAGCTCCATATTGTCCCTCATGCTTGTGGAGTCATTGTCGGTGTAGTACTCCTCCATGTTTGTGGATGCGTTGTCGGTGTAGCACGGCTCCATCTCTTCATCCAAGCTTGCGGTGTCATAGTTGTAGTAGTGGTTCATGTCGTTGGAGCTCATGGAGTCGAAGTTGTTGTGATTGGTGTGGTGCTACGCCATGTCGACGATGTTTGGGGAGGAATAGTCGGTGTAGAGCTCGACGTCGTGGTTGTAGTAGTGGTGGTGATCCACCATGTCATGCTCGTAGTAGTGGTCGTCCACCATGTCGTGCTCGTTGTAGTCGTTGTCATTGTTGTAGTCATAGTGGTCCATCATGTACTCGTCATGGTCATCATGGCTTCCATATGCTCGGCTCTCGCTACACATGGTTACTCACAAGAACAAATGTATATATAGAGTGTGAAGACCTAAGAGCTCAAACCTCACCTTTTAGAAAGTATTGGAACTAGTGGACCATGCCAAGAGAAACCGATAACAAAAAGAATGAAGTGACATGAGTTTGAAAGATCCAAAAACACGCTCCAAAACACACACGGCTTATGGGTGTATAGGTATGGAAAGTGGAAAGCAAATGGAACAACCGGAAACCAAGATATTGCAATGGAAAGTAGAGAACCACAATGATCACAAAGCAACAACAAGTCGATCTCCGAAAGATGTATGGAAACACACACACGGAGATAAATGGGACTAATGAAACCAAAATGTGAGCTAAGGAACCAAATGATCCTAGCGAAGACTATAAAGCTCGTGTTGCAAAAGTACAAGGAGAGACGCTAGTTCGATTGCAATTTATTGGTGGGCTACAAGATTTGCACACAATGCACCACCTACAAGATGTTTATCGAGCTTGCGAGCTTCCTAAAAATGGTATGGCAAGTGGTGGTTCCCTTTTTATCTCTTCTTCTTTCCCTTCTCTCTTTTCTCTTTGCTCTTCTCTCTTTTGCTTTTTCACTTTTTGCTCACTCAGTTTGTGCCAACTTATGAAACTATATGAAGTAGCGCATACAACGGTCAGTCGGAAAATGCATGGTGCAAGTGTGCAAAGCCCAATCAATCATAGATGAACTATCCTCAATAGGTAAGGTAATCACAAGGTAGGTTGGCTCACAAAGGAATGGCAAGAGGGAGAAGATTCGAGATGATTATACCTCTCTCTGACGATCTTCACCCTATAGGCTGGAAAGTTTCGTGCTTTCTCACGAAATTAGGCTTCAATGGATCATGTATCTCCTTCAACGGTGATGTAGATGATGTAATTTGCTACAAAATTAGCTAAAGATCACTCAAAACGGAGTCCCGAGTCAAAAGTTATGGCCAAAACGGTGAAGGAACGCGACAGTTTTCTGGGAGGCCGGCCTGGCCGGGGTTTGAGGCCGGGAAGCTCTGTTGGGGGTCCAGCCTGGGGGCCTTTTAGGTCGGCCTGGCCGGGGTTTGAGGCCGGGCTTACGTGGGACGCGATTTGGACCCGATTTTGACTTTTTTTGGGCGGAAAAAGGCTCCAAAAATCACCAAATCAAAAGGGGAAAAGGTGGAATTAGGCCATAGAAACGCAAGGGAAAGTAGATCTACAAGTTTAGAAATAGATCCATGGATCAAAACCTACCAAAACGCACTCAAATCACAGATCGATCCAAAAGCAAATTGGGGCTATTTTTGGTGGAAATTTTTCGAATTTAGGCAAAATCAAGAAAAACAATTGGGGGAAAGAGGGTGTCAAATCCGTGGCAACCTTACTCTTGATACCAGATGATATAGGCTTGGCCTCTAGGGTGGCCCGATCTTCACGGATTGACGCACGAGAGGTGGGGAGATTGGGAAGAACGCGAAGAACACGAAGAACTCACGCACACAAGAGAGGAGATAACTCGTGAAGCCTACGAGGGATCGCAAACCCAAGTAAACAACACGCTAATTGTAACAGCTTCCTCTCACCGGCCGGTCCACCGATCCAACAGAAGCCACAAGGGGAAGGTTGGCAAGAACTACTAGAGTCACAAGGTGAAAGAGTAGCTACTTAGAGAGATCTTGATACAATCCAATAGATGAATCTATGGAGTAGCCATGGATCCCATGGGGGAGGTTCTCCACATGGGAGGGGGAGCACAAAGCCCAATTCTATCTCAAGTCAACTCTATCCCTAGAACTAGCCACCGGAGTCCCTTATATAGCCTAGGGGGGTAGGTGGGGTGGAAATGGCCTCTTTTCTCTTGAATTCGTGCAGCAGCAGTGGGGCCGGCCTGGCCGGCCTAGGGCCAGGGTGGAGGCCGGGGCTTCTGAGTGGGGGCCAGCCTGGCTCCAGGGTGCAGCTGGCCTGAGGCCGGGGTGGGATGAGGGGAGGCCGGCCTCTTCTGTTGGGTGGCCGGCCTGAGGGTGAGGGGAGGCCGGCCTGGCCGGGGGTTGAGTCCGGGGACCCCGTTTCCCTCCGTTCTTCCTCCTCGTGACTCCGTTCTTGATGCCGTCTTCTCCCACTTCCTTCCTAGCTTCCCGGGTACCGTCTTGGGCATGATCTTGAGCATCGAGGGAACCGTCTTGGGTCCCATGGTGTGATCCAACCTATGCATGGAGAGGGGTATTTCATGAGGTAGCGCACCGTTCACCAAGTCATCGGAAACATACGGAGATAGGAGTGAGTTCACCTTGTCGTGTATCGATGTTGTGCTTGGTGGAATACGGTGGGCTGCATCAGGAGAGTAAGTATTATGTCTTCCATCTCTGCGTTTTGTTTTTACGCTTATTTCCTTTTCTCTGGTTAATTTTGCTTTCTTTGCAGATGAGCATCAGGTCTTCGCTGAGAAGCATCAGGACTGCACTGTGCTGGCCGAGTCGGCACAGAACAAGATCTTGTCCCTGGAGAGTAAGTTCCTTCTTGTTTTCCCTTATTCGGTTCCATGTTTATCCTAATTTGCTGACCGGGTTGCCTCCCACACAGAGGAGCACAAGCTATTCGTCTAGCAACACCAAGAGTGCATCACTCCAGCCGAGATGCAGCAGCAGATCCGAGACAGCAAGACCAAGCTGGAGACCAAGCTTTCCGCCGAGAACAAGGAAGTGGACAAGTTGAAAAAGGAGTTGTCCAATGCCATCAAGATAGCGCTGCAGGCCGAGCAGGCCAGGACCGAGGCGCTGGGCCAAGCCGCTACCGAGAAGCTCGAGCTGCAGAGGGAAATGAAAGCTCTCAAGGCCCGGAACGCTTCACTCGACAGCATGCTAGTCAACTCCCACGGTCTACTGGATAAGTAGCA
>JAPCYS010002976.1:0-219541 GCA_028641055.1 Alopecurus myosuroides
GTCAGATGTCAATTACAGAGGGTAGGAACCAGTGTATCAGAGAGGAGGAGGGGGGGAGAAGCCATCAGGCAGGCAAGAGAGCCATGTGTCTGTGGCGAGTTCGAGTTTTGGCGGGAGGCGGCCTTTCCACAAACGAGCGTCCTCGCGGCAGTTTCTGAGAAGGAGGGACAGGCAAGGATGCTGCTCGCGGAACGCGACAGCATTGCGGTGCTTCCACAGGTTCCAACAACACATGAGCAGGAAGGCGGGGCCAGACCCGGCGAGGATACTGGGCGGGGGCAGTATTCATGGATCTGGAGCACGGACGCTTCGATCGGCAGAGCCCAGCCAACTTTAGCCCAAAAGCTGCGTGCGAACCCGCAGTTCAGCATAAGATGATCACTGGTCTCGCCGGGAACGCCACACACTGGGCAGATATCCTCTTCGTCGGAGAGGATCCCTTTTCGGCGGAGAGCCGAACGGGACTGGATGCGGTTCTGCAGGAGAAGCCACCCGAAGAACTTGACTCGAGAGGGAGCGGAGTTTTCCCAGACAAAATCAGCAAACGGCGCCGCCACCCCGCCCAAGGTGCGCTTATACAGCGCAGCGGCGTCCAGAGCGCCGGAGCGGCGTTTGCAGCGGGAGAGCGTCCAGGTGTCCTCCCCCACCAGCTCGCTAGGCAGGGCTTTACCAGCGGAAGCTGCCGCGCGCCAGCGGCGTTGAGACGAGGGACCAGGCAGCGGCGCAGCCCCCTCGACGCCACCGCCCCGACCGACACCAGGGGGTCAAGAGCATGTGAGAACAAGGCGGGAAAGCGGAGCTGAAGAGGGCCGTCTCCAGTCCAGGTGTCCAACCAGAAAGCGGCACGGCGCCCGTCTCCCACCTGAACCCTGGCAATGTCACGGTACAGCGGCATGCGCGCGGCGAGGTGGTCCCAGTGAGATCGGGACGTTTGGACAAGGTGGGCACCGCCCCCATGGTGTTCCAGACCCATCGTGGCCACGGCGCAAGCGGCGCCGAGTGCAGCCTGTGAAGCAGTTTGGTTTGCAGGCATTCATTTTTCGTTTGCAAGCATTTGATCCCGAGCCACCTTCCTTCTTGCTTCTGCAGACAGCGAGCCAGGCCACCAGACACTTTGCACCAGACGGCCGATCAGCCACATTCCACAGGAACGCGCGGCGGAGCCCGTCAATTGCGATGAGTAGGGGAGGTGGGAGAATCATAGCGCCCATAGCAAACATGGGAGGGCATCAAGCACAGCGTTCAGTAGGACAATACGGCCTCCAGCAGACAGCAGCAGCGCACTCCAACCTGACAGATATTTATCAATTTTTGCGATCATCGGGGAGAAGTGGCAGAGGTTCAGTTTCTCGTTTGAGAGCGGGAGCCCCAAATAGGTTTGTGGGAATCCCTCAACCCGACAGCCAAGTGAACTCTGAATATCTGCGAGCGCATCCTCCTCAACATGCATCGGGACCAATGTGCTTTTGTGGAAGTTGATCACAAGCCCCGTGGCAGCCGCAAACTGGTCCAGCAGCTCCTTCAGCCTCTTAGCAGCCCCAACATCAGCGCGCATGATCACGTGTGTCATCAGCGTACTGGAGTACCTGGCACGGCTCCCCATCGACCAGAGGATGAGACAGCAGCGGGTCAGCCTTAATCAGTCGCTGAAGCACATCGGCAACAATCAGGAAGAGATACGGAGAGAGGGGATCTCCCTGGCGCAGCCCACGTTTGCAGTCAATCCAAGCTCCAGGGATTCCATTGAGGAGGATCGCGGAGCGGGACGAAGACAGAATTGTGTCCATCCAATCACACCATAGGGCGGGGAAGCCGCGGACAGTCAGAATATCCCTCAGGCTCCTCCAATCGATAGAATCAAATGCCTTGGCGAAATCCAGCTTCAGGGTGATCGTGGGGCACTTTCGACGGAAGCAGGTCTGAACAATCTCCGTCGCAAACACAAAGTTCTCAGATATGCTCCTTCCAGACAAGAAGCCAGATTGATTCTCGTCTAGGGACCCAATTACAGACTGCAGTCTCGAAGTGAGTACCTTGCAAACCATCTTGATCGATCCATTTTGCAACGAGACGGGGCGGAATGACCCAGGAGCAAGGACTCCCTCCCCTTTTGGGAGAACCACGTGCGCCCTGTTAATGCAGCCAATGTCAGCGCGCCCCTCGTGCAGTTCTCTGAAGAGCATCAGAATGTCAGGTTCAACGACAGGCCACGCAGCGCGATAGAAACTGGGCCCAAACCATCCGGACCAGGAGCACTGGAGCGGTCCATCCCCCAGACAGCCTGCTTGATCTCCTTGGCTTCAAACGGAGCTGTCAACGCCGAGCCATCGACCCTGGGAGCACTGTTGTATAGCTGCGCAAGATCAAACCCCCAACGGACATCCCGTGCGCAGCCGAGCAGGTCGTGGAAGAAACAAAGAGGGCATCAGCTTTGGCGTTGTGGGAGAGGGCGACCTCGTCGCCAACCGCAATCGCCCTGATCTGGTTCCGTCTGAATCTCTGAGACGCCCGAGCATGGAAGTATTTTGAATTTTCATCGCCTTCTTCCACCGCGCGCATCTTCCCTCTCTGCTTCCACCGTGCAGCCGCACGGCGGACCGAGGCAGCCAGCTTGGCACGCGCATCATCTCGCAACCTGTGCTCATGGACAGAGGGGCCTATCCTCCTCGGCAAAATCCATCAGATCAATCAAGAAGCGACAGTTATTATCAAAGAAAGGGGTGAAAAGGTGGTTTTTCCTCCAAACCTTAGCAGCAGACCGGAAGCGCTTGATCCTCGAGGCGAGATCGAGGGCAGCTGAACGAGATGGCACACGGCGAGACCAGGATGGGATGGTGGTGGGAAGGAAGGCTGGGTCCAGCAACCAGGCATTTTCAAACCTGAACTGCGAGGGTTTAGGGATGGAGGTTTCCGCGGTGATTAGCAGAGGGAAATGGTCAGAGGTGGGGCGTGGCATGGTAGTTAGCGAGGAGTTGGGGAAGGCCAAGTTCCAGTCGGTGTTAAAGAAGGCTCTATCAAGGCGGGCGAGAGTTGGGTTTGCTTGGCGGTTAGTCCAGGTAAACAGGCGATCGAGTAGCGGGAGCTCGAACCACGCTAAACGGTTGATTAGGGCGTTGAAGGTGGCAGCTAGGGAATGGTTGAAGTTTTGGTTGTTCTTATCAGAGGGGTAGCGAAGGAGATTAAAGTCCCCTAGGACCAACCATGGCCCGCTAACGGATGGCGCGAGAGTGTTCATCTCGTCGACGAAGGCTTGGGTTCGGCTATGATCAGCAGGGGCGTATATGTTGGTTACAGTGATGGAGGCGTTCGTGGTGGTGGAAGCTAGGATTGTGGTTAGGCTAAAGGACCGCAAGGCGCATTCGGTAAGCTCGAGCAAGCTTGGGTTCCAGGCCGTGATCAGCCCTCCGCGGCTGCCATCCGCAGCGAGCACAACGGATTCAGTTAGCTGACGGGGAGGAAGGAGCGGATCTTAGCAGGGCTGGGAGCCGCAAGTTTTGTTTCTTGAATACAGGCTATAGAGAGGGGGGTGGTGGACAGATTGTCCCTGACGATCTCACACTTGGCATCGTCACCCAGGCCCTGTGCATTCCAGGAGGCGATCAACAAGTTCTTGAAACTGAAATTATCCATTAACGAAACAAACACCAGAGAAAACAAGGCGGTGGGGGGTAAGGTGAACAGCACCACACCCATTTGTTAACAGGCGAATAAAAGGGAAAAAGAAAGACGAACAGCAGCTGCCAAGGGAGCGGCACAGGCACGAGCTAACGGGAACTAGAGGAGAGAGCTAGTCATCGACACAAGCGGGCACCGTGTCGAAGGCCGCAGCGTGCAGCGCGGACGCAGGCTTCATTCCCATGGGGGAGGCGACGTTCTGCATGATCTTGCAGCCCCGAACGTGTGCCTGTAGCTTGGCTGAGCACCCCTTCAGAGTGTCTTTCAGCGCACGGAGCTTCACAGCCTTGGAGGCCAGACGAGAGCTCTTGCGCTGTCCGCCATTTGAAACCTTGGCGTCCAGGAGCTGGGACTTGGCTTTGTCTTGCGCACGCTTGGCTCGCCCCCGCGCCTTACGGACATGGTGGGCAGAGCTGGCAACCTCCTGCCAGGGGCCCTCCTCGCCTGACAGCTCGCCAGGGGGAGAGTCCGCAGGGAGCTCCGTGATTGTGACACTCGATGGACGGCGGGCAGGGGAAATCTCAGAGCAGAAGGAGACTCCCGACCCGCCGGAGCTGTCCCAACCGCCAGAGGAGGGGTTGCTGGCCGTAGGAGCCACAGACGACCCCGGAGATGAGGCCGGGGAGGGCGGTGGAGCACGCACGGCACCAGCGGGCACCGGTGGGAAGGCGAGCAGCTGTTGCGCAACGAGGTGATCATGCATGCGCGGGGGGAGCGAGGGTCTGCCGCTGGCCCCGAAGGAGCGAGGTTCGTAGGGGTGCCCAGGAGCTGCAGATGGCGCATCTGAAGATGGCGGAAGGGCGGCGGGGGTGGACGGCCGAAGAAAGGACGGTAGACGCCGTCGATGAACGACTGGCTACGCGCCCAAACCTGCACGACCTTCACCCGCACCACTCTAGAACCCCACGGACCACCGACAGGCCACAGGTCGCAAGGCGCTTCCCTTGGGTTGTCCATGAGCAGAACCACGCGCACCGCAGACAGGTCGCGCCCTAACAGATTGAGGGGGTCGATCTCCAATACTTCACCGAAACCGCGGAACCGGGGATGCCGAGGGGGTGAAGTGCTCGGCGGCCACCGGAGAAGCCCAGACCAGCGCACAGACATGCTCGCGGATGGGGGCGCTGGGCGAGCTCCTCGCGCTCCAGCGTGATTCTGACGTCTTCGTGCATGGTAGGCCCAAGAGCAATGGCTAGTTCCCGCTCGGCGTGCGGGAGAAGCGTGCATAGCAAGCCCCCAGCCCGGAGGGAACGAGCTCGAATTGCAGGTGAGCCATGGCATGGAAAAGGCCTTCGTTGATGGACTGAGTTGGGTTCAGGAACCCGTCCCTAGGCTCAAGCCAGACCACCGCGAGCCTCCTCGCCGCGTCCAGATCCCCAGGCGGCATGAAACCTCCAGGAAGTCGGGCCTGTCGGAGTCCGCTGGGAGCGTAGGATCACTGAGCTGGGACTCTCCGTCATCGTCCTCACCGCCCGATGGGTCTCCAGCCGCGGAGGGAGAGGAGGGGACAAGTTCGCGCCGCGGCACAGCAGGTGGCGGGAAGGGCCACGCTTGCGGGGAGGGAGGAGGGCTTCGGTCCGAAGCCGCCGCCGGCGGCGACGGGGGCACCGTGTCAGGAAACAGGGACGTGCCGACGTCCCGCAGCGGGGGTGGTGAAGGTGGCGGCGGAGGCGGGGTGCGAGGGTGGAGGCAGATGGACGGTGGCGAGGGGGGGGCGTCTTCGTCGTCCCGTGCGCCCCCGGAGCCAGAGCCACGCCGAACGCGGACAGGGGGAGAAGCTGCATCGGGACGGGGCTTGCGCGGGCAGCCCGGAGGGAGGGGGAACGGATTGGCAGGGCCGCGGGGAGAGGTTGCAGCGGGGGTGGGCATCGTGGGGGAGGATGCCGGCGGCCTAGAGGCAGGTGGGGGAGCAGCCATGGAGCAGCCCTTGAGCTTATGTCCCGAGCTCCCGCAACCCCGACAAACTACGGGGTCCCGGCAGTCGGCGACTTTGTGGTGACGAAGTGGAGAAAGACAGCGGAAGCAGTTCCCGAGAGCGACCTGAGCGGTGGCTTCTTAAAGGGCGGAGGAGGCGGGGGCGGTGCAGGGGTGCGGAGCGCATCGCAGTACGTCCGGTGGGTGGGGGGTTCCGTCGCAGTGAATGGGCACGGCGAAGGCGGCGTCGCGCCCCGCGCCGGCCACGCTCTCCGCAGCGGCAGCAATGGTGATGGGATGGTGGTCGACAGATTGGACGTGCAGGGCGACTACCGACCGGTGGAGTAAAGACAGGGGGATGGGGAGCAGTCCTCTGCTTCCGACACGGGGGGTTTTATCCATTTAAAGCTAGAGCTGCTGGCAGTTGGCTGCTGTCGGCCCCGACGTGGCTCTAATGGGGAGAGGTTCTCTGACAGTAACCATGGCAGCCGCAGCGCGCGCCGCGTCGAGGGAAAGGTGCAGGGCAAATCAAATCCCGGAAAGAGGAATTCTTTCCAAACAACGATGTAACGCGCCAAATCGGGAGAGGCAAGCAAGATTTTGAAGATGTTTTCGGAAACCAAATTAACTGCGAGAAAATCCAAAGGGCGAGAGAAAGAAATTGCAAATCGCCTCCACGGAACGCACAGAGAAGCAGGGGGATAGGAATGGGGGAGTGATCCAGATTGGACCGGGCTCGTCTGAGCACAGGGGGTCGAGGTGGGCGTAAGCGACAACGGACTGAAACTGGGCTAGAACATGGCTCTGGAATTTCTCACCTGGAGTGCCGGCGGCCATCGTCGTTCGCCCACGGTCAACGCATCGAGAAGCGGCGCTCCGGGCCGCGCCGGAGGCGGAGTTTGCGGTGGAGTGGGCGCTGGGCGCCGGAGCGACGCCGAGCGCGGTGGAGGCTGGGGCCCTGCCTGAACCCTCGCTCGATCTCGATCCGCCAGCCGATGGGACAGCACGGGCAGCCCCAAGGATGGGAGTGGGGGGTGGGGGGGCGGCGGCGGGAGGGGTGGAGGCGGGGGGCAGGGCGGAGGCATTGGGCAGGGAGGGGGTGTGGCCGCGGGGCACCGGAGCGGCGCCGGGCGGTAGGGGGGGCGCGTCGCCGGGCGAATCGCCCGAGCCTTCGCGAGAGCCCCTCATTCAACCGACGTACTCTTAACAGTTTTTTATCATGGCAGCTGTTGCTTCAATATTGTTATTGGGATATGAGGACTCAGCAACAAGTTCATCTGCCACCTGAAAATATCAGCATAGTGCATGAGCCCTATTATTTGAGTTTCATTAATAATACTACATCCTAGGGATTTCAAACAACCAATGCGAAAACAAAAGAAAAACGTAAATATCATTATTGGCACAGTAACAAAAACATTGTAGTTTCATGGGTTTAAGGAACTCCAAACATCAATATGCATATATTCAATATCACATATATGCGATAATATTAGTGAATTACAGTGACCAATATCACTTTACGGTTTCATGAATTTCATCAGACTGTGATCTTAGTGATCGAATGGTGGTATTACATAGGACGTCCATATGCATTTCCAGTTCGATGATATCAAATTATGATACAAACTAGGCATGCCAACTTGATGAAACTTAGTAGAACCGACAAGTAACATCAAAAATTGATCTAGGGGCTGCATCAGTTATGCCCTGCATCAGTTATGAAACTTAGTATGAAAATGCTATCAGGCTTTACACTGGCACACAGCATTTGTCCATTTTGAATAACTGGTTGGACGAGGAGCAAAGAGAAAACATATGGAAAGATAAAACGGCCGCAACCCACATACATGATGACAACAGAACAGCATGAATATTGACTTACAGAACTAACAGAGCACTAACCTCATTGTATGTTGTTCTGCCTTTACTTTCAGCCTTCTCACAGACTGCAAAACCACAATTGAAATTCCATTGCTTTAGTTGGCCGAAAGAGATATGTTCACGAAAATTCCATTGGTTTCTGCGGTGGACAAGGCACTTCTTTGTGCCAGTTGTTGTTCCAACTATGGGGGTCTCACGTTAGGCTTTTGATTGGCGTGGCTCCTGCATGCTAGGGTGGCGGCCCTGGATGGTGGTTTTTGTGTCGCGTTGAGCTAGGAGGTATCTCAGCGGAGCAATGCTACACTTACGGAGGACTTGTACAAAATAACTTACGGACTAGGTCATGGCATCACCTAATTGGAGAGAATCAGGTGGTTGTTGCGATAATTCAGGGAAGGAACCAACAACCTCACGCCACATCTGTCCGTAAGCCTTTTCTGTAAAATTTCATCCGTAGGTGTAGTGTTATCGATCTCAGCGCGAGGCAGGCCCCGGCACCTAGCACTATTGGTGGCCATACACCGTCTGGCATGCGGAGTTTCTGGTAGGATATGATGCCGTGCACTGTAACCCGTGGTGATACTGTGACTCTCGGTACTAAAATGCTACTGAAAATCGGTAGTGACTTTCTACTACCTCCGTTCCAAAATGTAAGCCTTTCTAGCAAACTAAGCTAGGTTGCTAAAAAGGCTTACATTTTGGAACGGAGGGAGTAGCTGTTAATTAATCTTACAATTCGTTAGTACTAGTTAAAGACTCATACTGCAACAGATTCAGAGTGCTCAACTGTAGAGCGATGGTTTTGATAATTAATACTAGATAATTGCCTGAGCGACATCGAGATGTAGCCACCCCGTCAAATCGAACTAGCATGATACTTATTACTGCCACCAGCAGTACTAGTATCATTTTGTTTAGTCTCCGATATCCAAATGTGGGTGCCTTATTTTTCAGCTGCCCTCCATTGCATGCTTGGTTTTCGGTCCTAATCATGAGAAGTTTCCAGCCACTAGTTCTGTATAAGAAAAGCATTCATGCCAACACCAAGACTTGGACCATAGCGCACACATTTGTGACACAGTCAAATCGAACTATAACGAAACTATTACTGCCACTAGCATGTTCACCTTATTGATTACAACATCCTGGTGTTAGGATACGTACATAGGGATAGATTAGGACTCTACGTGTGTTGTACTCTAAGTCTCTACCTGGTATCAGAGCGGTTAGCCCCACGGCGTCGATCCTAGGTTTTCTCCACCACTTCCGCAACGCGCTGCCCCGGGGAGATCTCCTCGGGGGCGCGGCACCCGGTTTAGATCAAAGATCTGATCGGTTCTTTAGATTAGATTAGACAAAATTCGAAATTTCCAAACCCCATAGATTAGATCTACTTTAGCCACCAAATAAACTCTAAATCTCTAAAATCCTCCTTCGGCAAAATCAGCTTGGAAAATCCGCAGCGGTGCAGCTCGGACGATCGAGGCGGAGAAGACAGCGCGCATGCGCGGCCAGATGACAACGGCGCCTCCAACTCGAGCCTACCCCAAGCACGGCAAGGGACACCATCTTGGAGCTAGCGGCAGGAGGGACGTCACGCACATGCAGGCGCGCCACGCGCGGGCATCGCCAGCTTCTTCCAAGCCAATCGTGCGTCTCGTGTGCAGATCCATCCAGGAACAAGTCCTATGCTAGCAAGGTCTTTGAACAGGTTTTCGAGGATGGGCTCTGGCGACTCGCTGGGCGACCCGCTTGGCGACTCGCTAGGCGACGCCGGCGCCCTTCGCCCGCCGCATGCCCCGGCCACCACCCACCCTCCACCCCACGTCCCCACCACCACCAGCCCCCCACCCCCCCTCCCCCCGGCGATGGCGCGGCCACTCCTGGTGTCGAGCGGGCGGCGACTTCGCGTGGCGTCCGTCGAGGTCGTGCGACCATTGTTGCGGGCATCCCAGGTGAGCGTTTCCAAGCATACGTCCTTGAGCACTTCCACTCAGCCGTCTCCTTCTCCTCTAGCTCCGGCCTGTCCTCCTCCTCCCCCGGGACGGTGTGGATCACACCACCCTTCCTGTCGCCGTGTTTCTCGATCCGCAGCCTCACCCACATGGTTAACCTCTTCTTCTGCGCGCCGTCGGAGCGCCTCGTCCTCCGCCCGGTTGCCGCCAACATCTTCTCGGTTCAGTTCGCGAGTTGCGACGTCGCGCTGTTCGTCGTCGCCAGCGGGGCGAATCAACTGCGCGTCAAGCTCAGGTTCCACGCCTCCGTTGACGAAGCACACGCGGCTGCCTCCCAGCTCCGGGTGCGGGCCCCACCTCAGGAGTTAAGCCAGCCAACCACCAGCAGTGAGGGGCCCTCTGGGAGGAGACAACGCCCCTCTCTCTGCCTGGCAGACCGGGGGATTCTGCGTATCCCCGATTTGCTGGCAGTTAATTCTCCTTCCCACCTGGCTCCCCCCTTCCCGAGGCTCGGACATGCCCCCGCCGCGGAGACTTCAATTCTCCTGGGCGTGGTTTCCCCCGCTTCCGACAGTGGCCTACCCCTCGCGGTGCTCGAGGCACCGCCCTCCCCTACCTCCCCCCCGTCCCCTACCGCCTTCACTGCCCGTCCCGTCGACACCCACCGGGCGTACCTCGACGCCATCCTCTCTCCTCCGCGCCCCATGGCCTTATCCCCCCACCACCCCCTCCCTCCTCTCTCCCTAAACGGTTGCTTCCGCTGCCTCTCGGTTCTCCACTTTGTTCGTGATTGCCGTGACCCCATCCGGTGCAGAGGTTGCCGTCGATCAGGCCACCGTGTCCGCGACTGCAAGATGCGCCACCGGGCTGCTTCCATGCCTACGCCCTCCCCCCGCCGCACGCTCAGCCCGTCGCCGCGCCCCACGTCCTGGCCCACCTCGCCTCGCCCTACCCAGTCACCGCCACCTTCACCACGACCCACCCGCCCTTTCCCCGCCGCCGTCCTTGCCCCCTCCCTTCAACACCCCCCCCCCTTGCCTGCCGTTCTTACCGACCTGCCGCTGCTCTCCCCAGTTCGCATTCCAAGCCTTTTTGAGCGAGGTGAATCCTCGGCCTCTCGCAACTCGCCTCCTCCACGCGATATCCACGTCTCCTTCCCCCCCAGCCCCTTTGGCGCCGTCTCCCCTGTCGCTGTCGATGACGCTGTGGCCTCCGACTCCGAGCTGGCCTCTTCCGAGGCGGACTCGGCCGGCTCTAGGGCTACTCTTCCTTCTGACTCGGTCCGCCCGGACCTCGAGGAAGTCTACATGCCTCCCGGGGACATGGAGGCAGTCCGCCGCCTCGCGGTGATCTTCCTCGACCCTCCCAATGGTTTCCTCGCCCCGGCAAGCTCCATTGGAGAGGCCCTGACCCGAGCGCTTCCGCACGTGCATTTCGAGCTGCTGCCCTCCGGTGTGGGGGCCATGTATGCTCGGTTCCGTTCCCAGGCGGCTCGGGACGACGCCATTGCCCTCGGTCCCTTCGTCCACGACGACGTGCGCATAGGGCTTGCACCGGAGGAAGAAGCGGGGCGTGCTCCCGCGCCTGCGCTGGTGTGCGCCCTTATCTACGTCTCGCCGTTTCCCCCGAGCACATGAATCCGGTTGGGATCGCGGCTGCTCTTGCTAGGGTAGGGGAGGTGCTCGAGATCGCGCCCCCCAACCTATATGGCAGCAACCTGGCGGCTCTGAACGCTGTGGTGGCCTTGCAGGACCCGCGGGAGGTCCCGCATGATATCTGGTCGGTTCGCCGCGGCGTCTGCACCAGGGTCTGCCAAGTGGTGATCGTCAGGGCTTGGCCTCTGGCAAACTTGTTCCTTTACGGGGTGTACCAACCGTTCTTCGACCCCCCGCCGCCTCCCCCTCGTGTCTTCCACCAGCCGTTCTTGTTTGGGTTTCCCGCGGCCCGTTTCGGCGCGCCTGCTTCGCCCCCACACGACTCTGGCAACGGTGCCAGCCGCTACAGCCCGTGTCGCCACGGTGATGGCAGGCGTCTGCGCCTCACCCCCGCCCCGCGCATGCTCTTGCTGTCGGCCCCGCCCCCGTCTCCTGCCTCCTCCCCTCGGGGCACGCCCAGCTCGCCGACGTCGACGCTGTTCAGTTCGGGGGGACCGAGCTCGGCGATCACCTCGGCCTCCTCTTCTGCCTCGACTGTGAGCTCTTCCGTCGCGCCCCCCACGTCTACCCCCCTCCCTCGTCGGAAGACGCTGAGGGCTGGGAAACTGTCGCGGGCTCCGCTCGCGGCCGGCGCAAGGCCAAGGCGCGGGCCAAACGGGATGCTGCCCGGCTGGACGCAAGGAAGAGCGCACGGCTCGCGGGCAAGGAGCCAGCCATGCACGTCGATGCTGTCACCAAGGCGTCCAAGATGCGCGAGCTGAAGGATTCCCTCAAAAGCTGCTCCTCCGCCCTCCAAAACCACGTTGCTAAATGCGCGATCCTGCGCGCGGTGGCCAAACCGTTGGGAGCCAAATCCGTCGCTGAGCTCGCAGTCGCCGCTCTCGGTTCGCCAACCATGGTGGAGGGCCCTGTCGATGTTTAGTTCCTCGAACAGCTGTCGCGGCCGCCCCGCGCTTCTCCCTGCCCCCCTGCTCTGTATCCATCCCCCTCCCTTCGTCGTGCGTCTCTATAATAGGCTTAGCCTTGCCCCTCTGTTGTTCCGTTATCGTCTGTCGGTGTTTGTTCGTGTTTATGGATAACCTGTCTACTCTGAAACTCCTTGTGTGCTCCTGGAACGTGCGCGGCCTGGCTGACGAAGACAAGTGCGGCGTTGTCCGTGACAACCTCCTCGCCACACGGCCCGTGATCGTATGCCTCCAAGAGTCCAAGCTCGCCTCCCTTTCTCCCGCGAAACTCCGTTCCTTCCTCCCTCCCCACCTAACTACGCACGCCGCCGTCGACGCTTGCGGGAGCCGCGGTGGCATGATCACGGCGTGGGACGCGCGTAAATTCACCCTCTCCTCTTATGTTTCGAGAACATACAGTCTCACCACCGCCCTCCGCTCCAGCACGTCTGATGTGGCCTTCTCCATCACCAACATCTACGCTCCCGCTGATCATGCTTTTACCGAGGTCTTCCTCGCGGAGCTTGTTGAGCTCCTCCCCCTCATCTCGGGCCCCTGGCTTGTCCTGGGTGACTTCAACCTCCTACGCCATCCTTCGGAGAAGAACAACCGGAATTTTGATCACCCGCGTGCAGCTAAGTTCAACGCCGCGATCCACTCTATGGCGCTGCTGGAACTCCCGCTGCAAGACCGCAGATTCACCTGGACTGATTCGCGCTCCTGCCCGATCATGGCGCGCCTCGATCGGGCCATGTTCAACTCTGCCTGGAACACGGCTTTCCCCGACTCGGCCCTCACCTCACTCTCCCGTCCCACCTCCGACCACTTTCCGATCCTCGTCACGGCGTCCACAAAAATCCCTTGCTCCACTGTCTTTCGTTTCGAAAACTCTTGGCTTCTCGACGCTGAGTTCCTTCCCTCTGTTATGCCCTGCTGGAATCGCCCAGTGCCCGTACGCAATGCCGTCGCCGACCTCGCCGCCAAAGCAAAACGCCTCCGGTTCACCGCCAAGGTCTGGAAACGGAACCACCGGTTCATCCCTTTCCGAGATAACAACTGTAAATTCCTACTTGCTTTGTTTGATCTCTTCGAGGAGGGGCGTGTTCTGTCAGGTGCTGAATTGGCTCTCCGGCGCGCGGCAAGGGAGGCGCTGGCTCTGTCGATCAAACAGCGCGCTGCCCATTGGAAGCAGAGGGGAAAATTCCGCGCGATCCGAGAAGGGGACGAGAACTCCAAATTTTTCCACGCCAGGGCCTCGCAACGCTTTCGGCGGAACACCGTGCGCGTCCTCGACGTCGGCGGCGTGCTCACCGTGGACCACGACGGCAAAGCCAACGCGTTGTTCGAGTTCTACTCCAACTTACTCGGGCGCGCTCGGGCTACGGCGTGGGACTTCGACATCGACCGCCTGTATGCAGGCGCTCCCCGTGTCGACGGCGCCGCCCTCGTCCGCCCGTTCACCGCTGAGGAAGTCAAGGCCGCCGTGCATGGGATGGACCGTGCAAGCGCGCCCGGCCCCGACGGGCTCGGGCCGAGCTTCTACCGGGCTGCCTGGGCGCACGTCGCCCCCGATCTCCAGCGGCTTTTCGACGCCTTCCACGCCGGCGATGCGGACCTCGGTTGCATAAACCGTGCGCACATCGCTCTGCTGCCAAAAACGGACGGGATCCTCTCCCCCAGCTCCTTCCGTCCCGTTTCACTACAGAACTGCTCGATGAAGGCTGTGTGCAAGGCACTCACCTCGAGGCTGCAGGGGCAGATCGGCGCGCTCATCGACGTCCACCAGTCTGGATTCATGCGCGGCCGCAGTATCTCGGAGAACTTCGTGTTTGCCATGGAGGTTGTCCAATGCTGTCACAAACGGAAGGCCAAGTGCATTGTTCTGAAACTGGATTTCGCGAAGGCCTTCGACTCGATCGATTGGCGGAGCCTGCGCAAAGTGATGGAAGCCCGTGGGTTCCCCCCAACCTGGTGTGGCTGGATGGACAGCATCTTCAACTCGTCGCTGTCCGCCGTCCTCCTCAACGGCATCCCGGGGCGGTGGATTGCGTGCAAGAGGGGGCTCCGTCAGGGAGACCCACTGTCCCCCTATCTGTACCTGCTGGTTGGTGACCTGCTGCAGCGTCTGTTCTTGCAGGACGCCGAGCTGCGTCAGCCCCTCGTCGATGGATCTCCGAGCTTGGTCCTGCAGTACGCCGACGATACCTTGATCATCTTCAAGGCTGGCGTCGGGGCTGCGCGGCGCGCGAAGATGCTCCTAGACCAGTTTGCACTCGCCACCGGGCTGGTAATCAACTTTGACAAGAGCACCATGGTGCCTATGAACCTGGACGACGCCGCCATGGATGAGATGCGGGGCGAGCTGGGGTGCAGGGTGGAGGGGTTCCCTCAGACCTACCTCGGTCTCCCCTTGACGAACGAGAAGCTGCGGATGCTTCACTTCGCTCCTATGCTGTCGAAGATGGACACGTACCTCTCGGGGTGGTGCTCGATGTTGCTCTCCTCCGGCGGAAGGATCACCTTGCTGAACGCCGTGCTCGATGCCCTGCCAACATTCGCCATGGGAGCTGTTGAGCTCCCCCTGCCCTCCTTCACGCGATCGACGCGTTGCGCCGGGCGTTTCTCTGGAATTTCGAAGGGAGGGCCTCTGGTGCCAGGTGCCTCGTCGCCTGGTCCCGCGTCTGTCGCCCACGCTCGGAAGGTGACCTCGGCGTCCGTGATTTGACGGCGCAGAACACCTGTCTGCAGGTCAAACTCCTGCACCAGCTGCACGCGGCGCTGGACTCCCCCTGGGCTAGGTGGGCCTGGGGCAACATCGGCGGCCCCGTCGCGGCGGGGGCTCGACGTCACGCTGGTCCCCACTGGAACGCGCTGGTGGCGCTCATGCCGCTGTATCAGAGCGTTGCGTCTCCCGTCATCGGCAACGGGCGGCGAACCTGCTTCTGGACGGATGACTGGCTCGGCGGCGGCGCTCTGTGCCACAAGGTCCCCGCGCTGTTCTCCCATGCATGGCACCCCCTCGCCTCGGTCGCGGCTGTGATCGGGGGCGGTCTCCGCAATGCACTGGTCGCCCGACCGACGACGGTGGGGGAAAGGGAGCTCGCCTCCATTGCCACCGCCATCGCCGCGGTGCGGCTCACAGACGACGACGACGTGAGATGGCTCTCCAGATGCACCAAGAAAGGGGGCGCGCTCAATGTTGGCGCCCTCTATCGCCTCCACCACTTCGGCGGGGTGGCTGCCCCGTTTGCGTCCTTCGTCTGGGAGGGCTTCGCGCCGTCCAAAGCAAAATTCTTCGCGTGGCTGCTCGTTCAGTCGCGGATACAGTCCAGGGGCGCGCTTCTGAAGAAGACTGTCCTCTCCGAGGAGGAGGCCGTGTGCCCCATCTGCGCTCATCCGGTCGAGACGGCGAATCACATCATGTTCGGCTGTGGCTTCGCGGCGCGGTTCTGGACGCGGCTCGGTGCGCGCTTCCCTTCGGACGGAGATGTCCGGGAGCTGCACGGCTACGCCCCGCCCGCGAGTGTCCTCCCCTCCGTCTCCTCGACCTTCCTCATCCTCTACTGCTGGAACCTCTGGAAGCACCGCAATGGCTGCGCCTTCCAGGGCGATCGCCCCTCCCTCCCTCGCCTCCTCTCTGCGTGCCGCGAGGACGCCGTGCTTTGGAGACACAGAGCACCGTCTGGCGTCCAAAGCGACACTGATAACTGGTGTGCGATGTTTGTAGCCTAGACCCCTGCGTGTTCCTCTCCTCCCCTTCCATTCCCTCCTCTGAAACCCTTATGCTGTAACAATCACATGGCTTTTGAGCCTTTTTATTCGAATGAAAAATTCAGGTGGGGAACCTCTCCCCCCCGTGACCATTCAAAAAAAAAAAAAAAAAAAAAGGCACACACACGTGACCGTCATGGCTACGTTTTGGAGATGCATTTTTTCTTTTTTTGCTTGTGTGCAGCTGGCCAACCAGACATTCAGGTTCTACCTACCTGCGCGAGTACGACAAACCACGGGAGATGACCTGCTGCACCTGCCGACATCACGACCACCGAGCCGATTTACGCCGAGCCGAACTACGACGTTGCACGACTACGCCAACCTACGAGCCAAAATCTTCATCGAGCCTATCCATGAGAAGCGACATCCACCACACGCAGGCCGGTGTGAAATTTCGTCGACTTCTCCGACACCATGGCATCTACATCATCGTCGCCACGAGGGACGCCTCCAAGCGACGTATCAGTTCATGCCTGCCGCCTCATCACCGACATCACATCGCCAAGGTCTACATCACGTGGTCTTCATCAATAACCTCGTCAACACACCGCCGCTGCCGCTACAACTACGACGTCCACAAAGCTGGACACGCGTCCTCTGACAGTACAACTGCAAGACGCCACGACACCGACGACGGCATGACCGCGTCCGACGGCTAAGACTGCATCGACAACCCGGCATCACTACAGTGAAAGCCCTACAACCGCGCACACGGTTCTGGCAAAACCATGTGCGTTTGGTGAGCTTCTCCCAGTCCTGGCAAAACTGGTGGACTCACTTATGACCTACGACCGCGTCCTTTGACGCCCGCGACGGTACCTCTCAAGGTGCGAAACGTTGTCAAAAAACACAACTGCAGCATCGTCATACACATCGCGCAATTTTTTGCGCCTCCGGCATTGCGGCTACAATGACTACGACGAGTACTACATCGACCACTACTACCTCGACTACGGCTACATCACCATCAGCTACCTCGACATCGACATCACGGCTACGTCTACAGCAACACATCGGCAACAACTCCAGTCAGCAGCGTCCGCGTCGTCACTTGCGTCCTCGCCACTCCCGTTGTGACTGCGGGAGGGAAGAGAGCAGAGATGATGATAACGGAGAGGAAGAGCGACGGAAGCGCAAAAGTTCAAATCCAGTCGCAAGCGTCCGCTTCACTCCCGCTACGACTGAGGGAGGATGTTAGGATACGTACATAGGGATAGATTAGGACTCTACGTGTGTTTTACTCCAAGTCTCTACCTACCCCATGTACCCCCTTTATATACCTCCACATGAGGGCCAAATCAATACAACGAAATATTAGGGATCCAAGAATTTCCACACCTGGATGCTCTCCACTTTGGATTCTGAGTTGAAGACTGTTGAAATAATCCTGTGCTTACATCACTATCTACGTCACACCTACCTCACTTGTGCATGTCGGCACAATCTAGAATCAGCAGTATAGTCGGTTGTAGCAGTAACGTGGCTTAGTAGTTAAGCTAGAATTCTCCAGAATACACATGAACTCTAACTAGTAGTACTTTCTAGCTAGTGATGAGCTGTAGAAAAATATCTAGTCTTAGTCGGTTCCTTCTCCTATAAAAGGACATGTACTCCATCGATGTATTCAAGCCAATAGAAGCTTCACACTACTCCAGCTATAATACTAGTACTAGTACGTGACTACTACTCTGTGCAACACTAGCTAGAGTTGAGAGCGTCAAGAACAACAAAGTGGTATCAGAGCCATGTCCAAGCGCGCAACGGAGGTCGGCGAGAAGGGTGAACGCAGCGGGTCTGTGATGCCGCTGCGGGCCGCAGGGCGGCGCTCTTCCACATCTCCGATGTCTCGTCGGGGCCGCAGCCTGCCACGCCGCCTCGGCGGTGAGCTGGTGGTGCGCGAGCGTGTCGTGAGGGAGAGTACAAGCTCTGCCCAATATCCGACCTTGACCCGCTCAAACTATGCGGAGTGGGCGATGGTGATGCGCGTCCAGCTGCAGGCTCAACACCTCTGGGATGCCATCGAGTTCGGCGCCGACGACGACGGGCATGATGACCGAGCGGCGCTGGCAGCATTGCTTCGTGCCGTTCCGCCGGAGCTAGTGCGCACGCTGGCAGCCAAGGACAACGCAAAGGCTGCGTGGGAGACGCTCAAGACGATGCGGCTCGGTTCCGAGCGCATACGGGAGGCAAAGGCGCAAACGAGACGACGGGAATTCGAGGAACTTCGTTTTCGTGCCGGTGAGTCCATCGAAGATTTTTCGATTCGCTTGACAAACATTGTCAGTGATCTGGAGCTCCTCGGCGATCCCATCGATGAGTACAAGGCTGTGCTCAAGTTTCTGCGGGCAGTGCCGCGCAAGTATCGTTCGGTGGTCATGGCCATCGAGCAAGTTGTCAACCTCCGGGAGTTGACGATCGAGGAGCTATGTGGGCGCCTTCTCACGGCCGAGGAAGGCTACGACCTAGACGACGCCACCGACAGTGTCGGCAAGCTGCTCCTCACGGAGGAGGAGTGGGCAAGTCGTCAGAAGCAGCGTGGCAAGGCCACGTCCGGCGGTGTCAACAACACCGGCAAGCCGGCTCCCAAGCCGAAGCAGCAGAAGACAGAGGGCGGCGGTTCAGGCTCTAGCGAACGCCGCAAAGGAAATTGCCGTTACTGCGGCAAAGCTGGGCATTGGGCAAAAGAATGCCGCAAGGCCAAGCGCGACCGAGAACGCGGCGAGGCCGCAAATCTTGCCCAGGCCGAAGAGGAGGAGGAGAAAGGCTCACTCTACATGGCGATCCAACTGGAGGACGCGGTGACCATGTCCGCAGTGGAGACGGCGCACCCATCTTCATCAACTCCGGGGGAGCGCGTCTTCCTCAATGAGGAGCGTGCACACGTCAAGCTCCGCAAGCACGAAGACGACACCGACATGGCATGGTACCTGGACACAGGCGCCTCGAATCACATGACCGGCAACCGCACGGTCTTCGCCGAGCTCAACGAGAAGGTGTCCGGGACCGTGCGCTTCGGTGATGGTTCTCTCGTCGACATCCGAGGGCGTGGCACGGTGATGTTTGCCGTGGCCGGAGGGCGGCACCGGGCGTTGACCAACGTCTACTGGATCCCACGGCTCAAGACAAGCATCATCAGCATTGGGCAGCTCGACGAGCTCGGGTTCCCAACGCATGTTGAAGACGGAGTGATGACGGTTCGTGATCGGCAGAAGAAACTCATCGCAAGGGCACCACGCATGCACAACCGTCTGTACGTGGTGAACTTGAAGATCGAGAAGCCGGTCTGTCTCGCCGCGCACGCCGGTGAGGATGCATGGATATGGCATGCGCGTTTTGGCCACCAGAGTTTCGACAGCCTCGAGAAGCTTTCTCGGAAGGACATGGTGCGCGGCCTTCCCAAGATCATCCACGTGGATCAGCTATGTGAGGCGTGCCTCGCCGGCAAGCACCGCCGCACCCCGTTTCCTCAGGTGGCAAAGTATCGAGCTACGGAACCCCTTGAGCTCGTGCATGGAGATTTGTGTGGCCCGATCTCGCCGCCAACACCAGGAGGCAAACGTTACTTCCTTCTCCTCGTCGACGACTACAGCCGGTACATGTGGATCATCCTCCTACGCACGAAGGACGAGGCTCCAGCGGCCATTCGCCGCTTCCAAGCTGGCGCACAGGTGGAGTCGAGGCGCACACTACGCGTCTTCCGCACCGACAGAGGTGGAGAGTTCACCGCGATGGAGTTCGCGGACTGGTGCGCTGACCACGGCATCAAGCGACACCTCACTGCTCCGTACTCACCCCAACAGAACGGGGTGGTGGAACGGTGCAACCAGACAGTTGTCGGCACCGCGCGCTGCATGCTAAAAGGCGCCGGTATGCCGGCGTGTTTTTGGGGGGAGGCGGTCACCACGGCCGTTTTCATTCTCAATCGATCATCCACGAGGAGCGTGGAAGGGAGAACACCATACGAGGCGTGGCACGGTATGAAGCCGAATGTACACTTCCTTCGTGTTTTTGGATGCAGGGCTCATGCCAAGATCACCACGCCAAACCTGAAGAAATTGGATGACCGAAGCAAGCCCATGGTGATGCTCGGGTACGAACCCGGCAGTAAGGCGTACCGCCTCTACGACCCGGTGGCAAAGCGTATCCACGTCTCCCGTGACGTTGTCTTCGACGAGAGTGCAGGCTGGGACTGGAGCATGGACGACATGGCGAATGTTCATGGTGGAGGAGAGTTCACCATCGAGTATTCATATGCGCTTGGAGAGGCCGCGTCGCCCACTTTGCCAAATCCGTCTACTCCAACAACTCGTGTCATCACAGAGATTCAGCCGGAGAACACTCCTCAAGAGAATTCTGTGATCACGCCTTCCACGACACCAAGCCCTGCCGAAAATGGAGGACAAGTGAGGTTCGCCACACCACCATCTGCACCAGACCCAGAGATCTTCGACGACGATGATGATCCAGAGATGCCGCACCGCTACCGTCGGGTCCTTGACTTGGTGGAGCCTGATGCACCTGTACCTCAGCAGGCTGCTGAGCGGTTGCTGCTGATCCTTCAGGGGAACCTTCCACATATGCCGAAGCTGAGCAGGACGAGCACTGGCGTGCAGCGATGCGTGACGAGCTGGCGTCCATTGAAGCAAACAAGACATGGACGCTCACAGATTTGCCTCCAGGCCACAAGCCGATCGGTCTCAAATGGGTGTTTAAACTCAAGCGAGATGCTGACGGGAATGTGCTGAAGCACAAGGCTAGGCTGGTGGCAAAAGGGTACGTGCAGAGGCCGGGGATCGACTTTGAAGAGGTCTTTGCTCCGGTGGCTCGCCTGGATTCGGTACGCCTCCTTCTCGCCATCGCCGCGCAGAAGAAGTGGGAGGTGCACCACATGGATGTGAAGACCGCATTCCTGAATGGAGAATTGGGAGAGGAGGTCTACGTTGCACAGCCGCCAGGGTTTGCAAGGTCCGGCACCTCGAGCAAGGTACTGCGCCTCCACAAGGCGTTGTACGGTCTACGTCAGACCCCACGAGCTTGGAACACGAAGCTGGACAAAGTGTTGGTGTCGCTTGGGTTCACACGCAGCCCATCAGAATACGCTGTGTACACCCGTGGCGAGGATGGTGAGCGACTCCTCCTGGGCGTCTATGTGACGACCTGATCCTTACAGGGGCATGCACCAAGACCATAGCCAAATTCAAGGAGGAGATGAGCAACAAGTTCTGCATGAGCGACCTCGGGCTGCTGACACTCTACCTGGGTATAGAAGTCACGCAGGCGCCGGGGGTGATCACCCTTAAGCAAGCTACATTCGCCAGCAAGCTTTTGGAGAAGGCGGGCATGAAGGATTGCAATGCCGTGCATGTTCCAATGGAGCCGCGTCTGAAGTTATCCAAGGTGAGTACCAATCCACCTGTGGATGTCACTTTGTACCGGAGCATCGTCGGCAGCCTCCGCTACCTCGTGCACACGCGGCCGGACATCTCATTTGCCGTCGGTTTCGTGAGTCGCTTCATGGAGAAGCCAACAACCGAGCATATGAGCGCCGTCAAGCATATCCTGAGGTACGTTGCAGGGACACTTCACTACGGCTGCAGCTACCGTTCCAGCGGCGACAACGAAAAGTTAGTCGGCTACAGTGACGCCGACCATGCCGGCGACGTGGACGACAGAAAGAGCACCTCGGGGAATCTCTTTTTCCTCGGTCGGTGCCCAATCACGTGGCAGTCTCAGAAGCAAAGGGTGGTCTCGTTGTCCTCCTGCCAAGCAGAATACATTGCCGCCTCCACTGCGGCATGCCAGGCCATCTGGCTCGGCCAGCTCATAGGCGATCTCTTCTCCACAGACCCGATGGTACCTACCGTGCTAGTGGACAACAAATCGGCGATCCAACTATGCAAAAATCCGGTTTTCCACGACCGGAGCAAGCACATCGAGACGCGCTACCATTTCATTCGGGAGAGCGTCGAGAGCGGCCAAATTGCCGTTGAGTACATCAACACCAACGACCAGTTGGCGGACATCTTGACCAAACCACTTGGTCAGATCAAGTTCCAGGACCTACGCGAGAAGATCGGCATCGCGGAAATTAAGTGAACGCACCAGGATTAGGGGGTGATTGTTGAAATAATCCTGTGCTTACATCACTATCTACGTCACACCTACCTCACTTGTGCATGTCGGCACAATCTAGAATCAGCAGTATAGTCGGTTGTAGCAGTAACGTGGCTTAGTAGTTAAGCTAGAATTCTCCAGAATACACATGAACTCTAACTAATAGTACTTTCTAGCTAGTGATGAGCTGTAGAAAAATATCTAGTCTTAGTCGGTTCCTTCTCCTATAAAAGGACATGTACTCCATCGATGTATTCAAGCCAATAGAAGCTTCACACTACTCCAGCTATAATACTAGTACTAGTACGTGACTACTACTCTGTGCAACACTAGCTAGAGTTGAGAGCGTCAAGAACAACAAAGACGGTGTTCAGATCTGTTTCAAATTAGATTGTTGTGTACCACATTTATCCTTTGAGTTAACATGTTTCTCACAAAATTCAAACATGGTAATAATATGTAGCCCAGAGAAGCACACAAGAGACAAGACCCACGAACGCTCAAATGTTTGTTAATTCTGAAGCAGCGAAGCAACAGATGCAGAGTGCTGAACTGTGGAGCGATGGTTTTCATGATCCTTCACCCACGGGCTGAAAACAGTAGTAACTACCAATGGGTGCGGTGCAGTGCCCCTCAGACCTCAGTGGGGGCTGTCTTTGATGGACATCAGTGGAGGTGTTTAAGTACCCATCAGTGGAGGACTATTCTGAAGCAGTGACATGAAATGTTTTCTAATTTTTTCAATGCCTAAAAGCTCACCACAGACAAGCTGAAAACAGTGGTCACTTACGCTACTGAATATTGGTAAATTTCTATCTGTTAACCTTTCAATTACTCAATTGTTAGGGCTCACGATGCATTAGATTCAGAGCCCGAACTTCGAAGTGATGGTTTTTCAATGGTTAAGTGCTGAGTGAAGATGATGTAATATAGTAGCAACACAGTAAACTCGAATTGGGATGGTACCGTTGCTGCCAGTAGCATGTCTCACCTTCCTGATTGATTCTTGATAGATGGAGACAACCTGATTGGTCTATATTACATCATCATCCCAATTCGAGTCCTTGGAAATTCTAGATTGATATGTTATATTATACTTTTTGTGCCATTCCTTTTCCCTTGTGCGTAAGACACAAATTACTCTTGACTATGTTCGGAAACTCTGAATTGAAATGGTATAGCTTGTGTGCGTCTTTCTTTTCATTTCTTTGGATTCCTGCTCACTAAAAAATCATAAACTCACCATGTGGAAATCTTGTACTCTCTCCGTCTCAAAATAAGTGTCATTGAAATCGTTTAAAATGGGTGCGGTGCAGTGCCCCTCAGACCTCAGTGGGGGCTGTCTTTGATGGACGTCAGTGGAGGTGTTTACGTACCCATCAGTGGAGGACTATTCTGAAGCAGTGACATGAAATGTTTTCTAATTTTTTCAATGCCTAAAAGCTCACCACAGACAAGCTGAAAACAGTGGTCACTTACGCTACTGAATATTGGTAAATTTCTATCTGTTAACCTTTCAATTACTCAATTGTTAGGGCTCACGATGCATTAGATTCAGAGCCTGAACTTCGAAGTGATGGTTTTTCAATGGTTAAGTGCTGAGTGAAGATGATGTAATATAGTAGCAACACAGTAAACTCGAATTGGGATGGTACCGTTGCTGCCACTAGCATGTCTCACCTTCCTGATTGATTCTTGATAGATGGAGACAACCTGATTGGTCTATATTACATCATCATCCCAATTCGAGTCCTTGGAAATTCTAGATTGATATGTTATATTATACTTTTTGTGCCATTCCTTTTCCCTTGTGCGTAAGACACAGATTACTCTTGACTATGTTCGGAAACTCTGAATTGAAATGGTATAGCTTGTGTGCGTCTTTCTTTTCATTTCTTTGGATTCCTGCTCACTAAAAAATCATAAACTCACCATGTGGAAATCTTGTACTCTCTCCGTCTCAAAATAAGTGTCATTGAAATCGTTTAAAATGGATGTATCTAGTACTAGAATACATCTAGATTCATCCATCTCAATGGCATTTATTTTGAGACGGAGGGAGTACTTTTTGTGTGCATCTTTCTTTTCATTGAGTGAGACTTTGGTATAAATGGTGGTGCTCTGGTCCCATCGCGATCCATTTATTCTTCTGGCGTGCATTGCATCGCATTGTGGACTGTCCTAATCATAAGAAATTCCATGAGCGAGGACCATGACTAGCATAATAATATCGACCATATAGTGTGCTTCTTTGAGGATTCAACTACTCTCTCTGGTAATTCCATTGTCGTTCCCAATCCGCTAGCTAGCTGTGCCCTCCCTGGTCCAACCAATATGGCAGCTGAGCTTGGGCATTTTTCCCGAGGATCTGCAGTGATAATTTGCATGTTGATTTTCCATGTAGCATCGTCTGATTCCCGTGCTCAAGCCAGAGGATCAAGTGGGAGAAGAACCTGCATCAGCAGGGAGAGGGATGCGCTTCTGTCCTTCAGGGCAAGCCTTTTGGACCCAGCTGGCCGTCTCTCGTCATGGCGTGGTGAGGATTGCTGTCAGTGGAAAGGAGTCCGGTGCAGCAACAGAACATTCCATGTCATCAAGCTCGACCTCCATGGCAGGCCTGATGATGGTGATGACACGTCCGATGACTGCTACGACAAGTACAGCCTGTGCTTGTCGAGAGATGAGATGAACTTCTCTTTGGCTGCCTTACAACATTTGAGATATCTTGATCTGAGCTACAATGATTTCAAGGACACTAACATACCTGTGTCAGTGGGCTCGCTGGAGAACCTAAGATATCTCAACCTCTCATCCTCAGGTTTCGGTGGCAGAATACCTTCCCAACTCGGTAATCTCTCAAATCTGAAATATCTTGATGTTAGTTGGAATTCTTATCTGTCAGAAGTTGATCTTGCATGGTTGTCACTGTTGGAAGAATGAGCAACCCACATTCCAGAGGCCCAAAGGCCATTACATGTACATATGGAGATATGCAGGAAACCCCTTATACTACGGGGAAATCCAGTAAAGTAGACTAGTAAACTATACATGTCTAACACCCCCCCTCAAACTCATGGTGGATCAACAACACTGAGTTTGGAGAGAAAGAACCCATGCTGTGCTCGAGTCTGTGCCTTTGTGAAGAAATCTGCCAACTGTAACTCAGAGGGCACATAGTGAAGAGCGAGAGTCTGATCCTGCACAGCAGCACGCACAAAAGAGGCATCCACACCAATGTGTTTGGTGAGCTCATGCTTCACCGGGTCACGTGCAATACTGATAGCACCGGTACTGTCTGACATGAGAGGAGTCGGTGCAGTAGTAGACACACCAAAATCCTCAAGTAACCATCGTAACCAGGTCACCTCAGCTGTCAACATAGCCATCGCCCTCAACTCAGCCTCTGCACTCGAGCGGGAAACAGCAGTCTGTTTCTTCGTCTTCCAGGCAATGAGAGAACCTCCAAGGAAAACACAGTAGGCGGACAATGAGCGGCGATCAGTGGGATCACTAGCCCATGTAGCATCAGAGTAGGCCTGTAGCTGGAGCGAACTGGAGCGAGGAAAGAAAAGACGGTGATAGATCGTGCCTCGAAGATATCGTAGGACACGGAGGAGGTGGCTATAGTGGACAATGGTGGGAGCTGAAACGAACTGACTCAGAATGTGAACAGGATATGATATGTCAGGACGAGTGACAGCAAGATAGACAAGGCTCCCAACAAGGTGGCGATAGCGTGTGGGGTCAGTGAGGGGATCACCATCAGTAGAACGAAGGTGAACGTTGAGCTCCATAGGAGTCTCAGCAGTGCGCTCATCACCAAGCGATGCACGTGCAAGAAGATCCTGAATATATTTTTCCTGGGAGATGAAAAAGCCATCAGAGGTGGAGGAAACCTCAATCCCAAGGAAATAGCGAAGGGGACCAAGATCAGACATCAGGAACTGCTCGCGGAGGCGGGCCTTAACAAAGGCAATGTAGTCAGAGTCGTCGCCAGTGATGATCATGTCATCAACATATAGAAGGAGAAGAGTCCGACCACGAGGAGAGGTGTGAACAAACAACGCCGGGTCATGGTCGCTAGGTGAGAAACCAGCAGCAGTCACCACAGAGGCAAAACGCTCAAACCAGGCGCGAGGGGCTTGCTTAAGGCCATAGAGAGAGCGCCGAAGGCGGCAAACCATGCCATCAGGAACAGAATACCCCGGCGGTGGCTGCATATAAACCTCCTCACGCAGCTCACCATTGAGAAAAGCATTCTGGACGTCAAGCTGAGAGACAGACCAGTGACGAACAGAAGCGACAGCGAGAAGGGTGCGGACAGTGGTCATGTGGGCCACAGGAGCGAAAGTCTCATCGTAATCGCGGCCCTGCTCCTGCTGAAAGCCACGAGCCACGAGTCGAGCTTTGTAACGCTCGAGAGAACCATCGGAGCGAGTCTTAACTTTGTAGACCCACTTGCACGTGATGGGACGAACACCAGTAGGAGGGGAAACGAGATCCCACGTGCCAGTGCGCTCAAGCGCAGCAATCTCCTCAGCCATCGCAAACTGCCATTCAGGACGAGCCATGGCATCACTATAGGTAGCGGGCTCAGCAAGAGCAGAGAGACCATAATGGGAAGGAGAATAGCGATCAGGAGGTCGTAGCGAAGGCCGAGTACGAAGGTTGTGAACTGGTGTAGACGGGGAAGGAGGCGCTCCGGAAGTGGAGGGCACGCCAGAGGAATCATCCACGGAACGAGGACGACGAGTGTAGTGGAGAGGGAAGGGAGATAGGAGACGACGAGCCGGAGAGGAAGGTGGAGAAGGTGGGGAGGATGACGTCGGTGGTGTAGAAGAAATAGTGGGAATCGTCGGAGGAAGAGGTGGAGAAGAAGGAGGAGCTTGAGGCATAGAGGGAGAGGTGTCGGGAAGAAGGAGAAAAGAGAGATCCTCCACGGAAAAGGTCGAGGGGGAAGGACGCGGGTAGTAGGAGCGAGACTCATCAAAAGTCACGTCACGCGAAATGCGCATGCGGCGACCAACAGGATCCCAACATCGGTAACCCTTGTGCTCATCACTGTATCCAAGGAAGACACATTCAACCGACTGAGCAGTCAATTTGGTGCGTTCGCGCGGAGCTAGAAGAACATAACACACACAACCAAAGGAACGAAGGGCTGAATAGTCAGGGGAACAACCGGAGAGACGCTGCATAGGAATATCACCCTGCAAAGCAGCAGATGGCTGAATGTTGATGAGATAGGTAGATGCAGAGATAGCCTCAGCCCAAAAGTGAGGCGGAAGAGAGGCAGCGATCATCATCGCACGAGCCGTCTCAAGAAGGTGGCGATGCTTGCGCTCAGCAACACCATTCTGAGCATGGGCACCAGGACAAGAAAACTGGGCAAGAGTGCCCTGCTCAGCAAGAAAACCACGCAACATCTGGGAGACATACTCACCAGCCGAGTCAGCACGAAAGACACGAATGGGCATGGAGAACTGCGTGTGAACCATGGCAGCAAATCGCTTATATATAGAGAGAACCTCGCCACGAGATTTCAGAAAATAGAGCCAAGTGTAGCGAGAGAAATCATCAATAAACAGAACATAGTAGCGATGACCCCCTTTGGAATCAAAAGGAGCAGGGCCCCAGACATCAGAGTGAACAAGGTCAAAGGGGCGCTGAGATACAGACTCACTCATAGGATAAGGTAATTGGGTCTGTTTACCAAGTCTACATCCCTCACAATGCAAAGAAACATCACCAGAGACAGACCCTAAGACACCTTGTCGCACTAACGAGGACAAGCGAGAGCCACAAATATGACCAAGTCGATGATGCCATTGCTGAAAAGACGCGGAAGAGGAGGCTGCAAGAGCGTGAGAACTGGCGGATGTGGTGGCAGCGGAAGGAACACGAAGCCAG
Organism: Alopecurus myosuroides; assembly: GCA_028641055.1. Lineage (NCBI taxonomy): Eukaryota > Viridiplantae > Streptophyta > Magnoliopsida > Poales > Poaceae > Alopecurus > Alopecurus myosuroides. Next base: position 27,826 of record JAPCYS010002976.1, read on the forward strand.
TCAACCTCCCAAAGGCCCTGAGCCTCACGGCGCCGAGGGCCAGCTCCAACTAGAGCCTGGGTGCGACGATCCTGAACAGAACAAGAGTCGGTATCAAGAATGACACGACAACCAGAATCAGTAAGTTGAGCAGCGGAAAAGAGATTCATAGTAAGACGAGGAACATGAGAAACACTAGGGACAGAGAAAGACGGAGTAGAAAGGGTGCCACGACTAGCAACAGGAAGAGGTGTGCCATCGGCAGTAAGAACATTGACAGGATACTCAAGGGGTCGAAGAGAAGATAGAGTGGAAGAATCAGAAGACATGTGAAAAGAAGCTCCAGAATCCAGAACCCACGGAGATATACCTGACTGTGGAGGCGGCGGTGGCGGAGAAGCAGTCAACGAGGCAGCAGTGCCCGTCGAGGAAGAGCCCGAAGAAGCCAGTATCCGCTTGAGCTGCACAATATCCTGCTCAGTGAGGGACGGTGTCGAGGAAGGCACACGAGTCCCACTAGAGGACGATGTCGAGGAGCGCCGCATGTCTCGCTGCTTCTTGTGACAATCAGATTCAGGGTGACCTGGCTTCTTACAGTAGCCACAGAAGGTGTAAGAACGAGACCGGCCCACTTGCGCAGAAGCAAAGCGGCCACTCACCCCCCCTGAAGGAGTGGGTAGTAGCGGTGGAGCAGACGACATAGGGGCTCGGGCAGCTAGCACAGTGGGAACCGCAAGCAAACCAGCAGAACGGAGGCGTGTCTCCTCAGCTCGAACCTCTGCCAGCACCTCTGAGATAGGAACACGACCACGAGCAAGCAGGTTAGCACGTCGAGGCTCAAACTCGGGACGAAGACGAGACAAGAACTCATGGACACGCTGGAACTCCAAATCAGCTCTCACTGTCTGACAGCAACGACAAGCACCACAGACAACAGTCCGCAAAGAGTCAAGCTGGCGCCAGATGGCAGAACACTGTGTGTAGAACTCATCAATAGTAGAGTCACCCTGCTGAAGGTCATGCTCCTGACGCACCACAGATAAGTAAAGAGCATCACCAGAGGGCTGATAGCGCTGACAAAGATAAGTCCACATCGCAGCAGCAGTGCCTAATCCCATAAACTCAGAGGCAAACTGAGGCAACACACTAGCAGTGAGAACAGCAGCAGCACGAGCATCATCGTTGCACCACTGAGTGTAAGCAGTCAACTCATCCCGATAGATGGAAAGTGCATCCAAATGAGTTGATACCTGTCGATCATAGGCTTCAACTGCACGATCATCAGCATCCTTGGCCGCATCCTTATCAGCCTGAGGAGAATCAGCCGGAAGAACAGGTGGCACCGGCGGGGTCGGAGCCACAGGGGCAACAGGGCACAGCGGACGGGAGACCTCGCCGGAGAGAACACCCCAAAGAAGAAGGCCGCGCATGTGGATACGCATAAAGCCCACAAACTCCGCATAGTTGGTGCCATCGAAGATGACGGAGCACCGCGGAACAGCAACAAAGCCCGAAGAGGACATGCCGGACTCTCTGTTTTTTTTTTTTTTTTTTTTCTTGCTTTTTTTTTTTTTTTTTTTTTGAGTCAAAGGAGAGAGAAACTGGATCTCAGATTCGCAAGAACGCACGCACACCAGCACAAGCTAGAGGAGCGACCAAAACGACCGTGCTTAGCCAGCAACACACTACAGCAGCCAAGCACGCACGGGACGGCGACGTCCGGCCAGGGGACGGCCGGAATCGGGGCGGGACGGCGACGTCCGGGAGGGGACGGCCGGAATCGGGGCTGGGTGGGGCTGGGTGGCGTCGGCAGGTGAGCGGACGGCCGGAATCGGGTCTGGACAGCGGCGGCCGGCCAGGGAACGGCCGGAAACGGGATGGGCAGCGGCGGCCGGCCAGGGACAGCAAGGAGGCCACCAGAGGCAGAAACACGGCGAGCAGCTCGCGATTGAAGATGTGAAGAAGAGGAGCAGCTCGATTTCGAGCAGAGGAGAGGCAGCCGGCCGGGACTAGCGACAGCGGTGGTTGTGGGAGCACGGAGCTGCAACGCGTAGAAGGAACCCTAACCTACGCTCTGATACCATGTTGGAAGAATGAGCAACCCACATTCCAGAGGCCCAAAGGCCATTACATGTACATATGGAGATATGCAGGAAACCCCTTATACTACGGGGAAATCCAGTAAAGTAGACTAGTAAACTATACATGTCTAACAGTCACGACTATCATTGTTGACTAATCTTAATATGAATGGGGTGGACCTCAGTCCTGTCCACAATTGGGTTCACATGGTTAACATGCTTGGGTCTCTCAGAAGGCTGTGCTTAGCAAGTTGTGGCCTTACCAGTACCATGTCCACTACTCCGAAATCAAATCTCACGCATCTCCAAGTCCTTGATCTATCAGGAAACTGGTTTAAAACATCACTAAAGCACAACTGGTTTTGGGATCTCACAAGCCTTAAGGAGCTGCACCTATCATTTTGCTACTGGCATGGACCTATTCCTGAAGAACTGGGAAACATGACGTCCCTTCAAGTCATAGATTTTAGTACCAATGATCTCATGGGTTTGTGTTGGCAACTTAATCTAGTCGTTGGTTAGCTAGTTGTTTCGTTTATTTCAGTTAGAATTCAGTTAGACAAACGGGCGTGTCTGTGCGTGCCGTATATGTAGGGCTAGGACCCGGTCTTGGTGCTAGTGGGATGGCACGAGCTGAGCCAGATCGTGGCGCCGTTGTAGGATCTCTACCGGCCACCGTTATCTTCCTTGTACCAGAATAAATAGAAACGAGAGAAAACAGAAAAGTCGCAAGTTTTGCACGCGACGCAAAATCCTCTAGTGTTCATCTCTGTCAGAAGAACCACAATCTTCAGAGAGCGTTTTACAACAATTGGTATCAGAGCCCTCTACGATCCACGACCATGGCTAACACGGGGCCAGGAGGAGGAGGCACGTCGGATGCTGACGCCGCCGCGACGGCGGCGGCAAACGCAGCCGCAGCAGCAGCGGCACTTGCGGCCGCAACGGCGGCCACGGAAGCAGCTGCAGCGGCGAACACATCGGGAGGATCAACGTCACCACATGGCAACAGCCGCGGTAGGAGCCGCGGCAGGAGCGTTGTGCGACGGGGCGGCGAGATCGTCGTCCACGAACGCGTCGTGCAGGAGCGCACGAACTACGGCGGGAGCATCGTCTACCCCACGCTGACGGCGACGAACTACATCGTGTGGGCCCTCGTTATGAAGATAAACCTCCGTGCGCAGGGCCTCTGGGAGGCTGTGTCCGGCGCGGGGGTGCCTGGCGATCGCGAGGACATGGCGGCTCTCTCTGCGCTGATCCGCGCGGTGCCGTCTGAGATGGTGCCGGTGCTCGCCGTCAAGGACACGGCGCATGAGGCGTGGGAAGCGATCCGAATGATGCGCATCGGAGTGAATCGCGTCCGGGAGGCGACGGCGCAGCGCTTGCGCAAGGAGTTCGAGCAGATTGCTTTCAAGGACGGCGAGACCCTCGACGCATTCGGCATGAGGATCACGGGCATCGTCAACAACCTTCGCTCGCTCGGTGATACAGTGGAAGAGATCAAGGTCGTGCAGAAATTCCTGCGCGAAGTGCCAGCGCAGTATGCCCAGATCGCGTGTTCGATCGAGACATTACTTGATCTCAACGGCATGACGGTGGAGGAGCTGATCGGACGCCTCCGATCGGCCACGGAGCGCTGCTCCATCACTGTCCCAGATCACGGAGGGCAGGTTCTTCTCACAGAACAGGAGTGGCTCGCACGCGCCAAGCAGAGGGAAAAGGGGCAAGGCTCAAACTCAAACTCCGGCGGAAAGGGCAAGGGGAAGCAGCAGCATAACGGCGGACGAAGCGAGGATCACCACAGGCGGGAGAGCGGCGGTGATCGCGACATGTCCAAGGTGAAATGCTATAATTGTAACAAATTCGCGAACCATTTCTCCAGGGACTGCCCCGAGCCACGCCGTGAGCGGAAGGAGCGAGCAAATCTCACGCGCACAGAGCAAGAGCCAAAGGAGACCGCGCTCTACCTCGCCACCGTCTGCGCGCTCACCGTCACCGAGGGCGCCATCGAGCATGTCTTGCTCAACGAGGAACGCTCCCAGGCACGCTCAGCCGCGGAAGGAGAGGACTGCGACACGTGCTGGTTCCTGGATACAGGGGCCAGCAACCATATGTCCGGGCGTAGGGACATCTTCTCCAACCTCGACACCGGCATCCGCGGCTCCGTCAGGCTCGGCGACGGCTTCGCCGTGCAGATCGAAGGGAGGGGAACAATCCTGTTCCAAGGCCGCACCGGAGAGCACCTCGTGCTCTCCGACGTCTACTATCTGCCACGCCTACGCAGCAACATCGTCAGCATTGGTCAGCTAGACGAGCTCGACTACGACACCCGTGTGCACCGCGGGTTCATGACGCTGCGAGATCCTGACGGGCGGTTGATCGCTCGAGCACCACGCACGGAGGGACGCCTGTACGTCCTTAGCCTCAATATGGCGAGGCCAGTGTGCCTAGCAATGCACGGGGCTGAGGACGCATGGAGGTGGCACGCCCGCTACGGCCACATTGGCTTCCAAGCTCTGCGACGCCTCGCCCGTGATGGAATGGTGTGCGGTCTGCCTCTCCTCGACGAGGCGGATCAGGTGTGCGAGGCGTGTCTCGCCGGCAAGCACCGACGAACCTCGTTCCCGCAGCAAGCACTCAACCGTGCAGAGGAAGTTCTCGAGCTGGTGCACGCGGACATCTGCGGCCCAATCTCTCCGCCCACGCCGGGAGGGAAACGCTACTTTCTGTTGCTTGTTGATGACAAGAGCAGATTCATGTGGCTGCGCCTGCTCGCAACCAAGGACGAAGCACACTCCGCGCTCACGCAGTTCCAGGCGGCCGTCGAGCTCGAGTCTGGGCGCCGATTGAAGGCCCTCCGCACGGATCGGGGGGGGGGGGAGTTCAACTCCACGAGCTTGGGCAAGTACTTTGCAGATCAGGGGGTTAAGCGACAACTCACGGCCCCAAACTCGCCCCAGCAAAATGGAGTCGTCGAGCGGCGGAACCAAACAGTCGTGGGCATGGCACGCACCCTGCTCAAGGCGAAGAATGTCCCCGGGCGCTACTGGGGAGAGGCGGTCACAACTGCCGTGTACCTGCTAAACCGCTCGACAACCAGGAGCGTCGCCAAAACGACACCATACGAGGCATGGTGCGGCCGGCGACCTGCAGTCCATCACCTGCGCACTTTCGGGTGCGTGGCTCACGTCAAGACGATGCGCCCGAACGCGAAGAAGCTGGATGACAGGAGCCAACCCATGGTACTGTTCGGCTACGAGCCCGGCGCTGCGACATATCGAGTCTATCATCCAGTGACAGGGAAGGTGCACGTGTCCAGGGGCATCGTCTTCGACGAGCAAGGAGCATGGGACTGGAGCAAGCCGGAGGGAGTGAAGGAGCCGGCGCCTGCACCGGAATTTTTCGTCATCGAGCAGTCCAACTGGCCCGCGGGGACTATCACGGCGCGCCTCGGAGACGCAGACTCTGCGCATGATCAACCAGCGTCACCTGACGCACGAGAGGGCACGCCAGTACCTGCACACGCGGACGGCGCCTCCCCATTGGCATCAAGTGTACCGCGCTCGCCAACGCCCGAGTCGAGCGAACGGGCTACGGAGACGATCCATGACGAAGCTGCCGCGGCTGCACACGGCAATGCCCACCCCATGCGCACGCGCGCCAAGGACGGCATTGTGCAGCCGAACACCCAACTGGACGATTACGTCTTGATCAGCGAGGAGGAGATCCCGTCCTGTTTGCTGGCTGCGGAGGAGCCTCCTCATTCAACGAGGCCAAGACGGAGAAGGGATGGCGAAACGCCATGGAGGAAGAGATGCAGAGCATCATTGACAACCAGACGTGGGAGCTGTGCAGTCTCCCACCTGGGCACCGCGCGATTGGGCTCAAGTGGGTATACAAGCTCAAGAAGGATGCCCATGGTGTCGTGGTGAAGCACAAGGCCCGCTTGGTGGCGAAGGGCTACGTCCAGCGGCAAGGCATCGACTTTGAAGATGTGTTCGCACCGGTGGCGCGGATGGACTCGGTGCGCGTGCTGGTCGCCCTCGCCGCGCACCACGACTGGCAAGTACACCATATGGACGTGAAATCCGCGTTCCTTAACGGCGAGCTGATCGAAGAAGTGTACGTACAACAGCCGCCGGGGTACGTGAAGACGGGTGAGGAGGACAAGGTCTTGCGCCTCCGCAAGGCGTTGTACGGCCTCCGCGAGGCTCCCAGGGCGTGGAACGCCAAGCTCGACGACAGCCTGAGCACGCTTGGCTTTGAGCGTTGTCCATCTGAGCACGCGGTGTACAGACGCGGCGCCGGAGATCCGTTGCTGCTCGTCGGGGTCTACGTGGATGACCTCGTGATCACCGGGGTGGACACCAAGGAGATCGAGAAGTTCAAGCAGCAAATGACCAAGTTGTTCCGCATGAGCGACCTGGGCAGGCTCAGCTTTTATCTTGGCATCGAGATTCGACATGAACGCGATCGGATCACCCTCTGTCAGTCCTCGTATGCTAAGAGGCTGCTTGAGCGAGCAGGACTGTCAGACTGCAACTCTGTCAGTACGCCAATAGAAACAAGACTGGAGCTGAGCAAGGAGGGTGTTGGGGATGCCGTGGATGTCACATATTACCGCAGCATCATCGGAGGTTTGCGATACCTGACACACACAAGGCCAGATATAGCTTCGCCGTGGGATATCTGAGTAGGTTCATGGAAGCTCCTGCAGCAGATCACTACGCAGCAGTGAAGCACCTGCTTCGTTACATTGCAGGAACACTGGACTACGGATGCGTGTATAAACGAGGGAGCGGCAAGCTGAAACTGACAGGATACAGTGACTCGGATCACGCCGGAGACGTCATCGACAGGAAGAGTACCACGGGCACTTTCTTCTTCCTCGGTGAAAATCCTGTCAGCTGGCAGTCGCAGAAGCAGCGAGTGGTGGCAATCTCTTCTTGCGAGGCAGAATATATTGCAGCCACCACAGCGGCGTGTCAAGGAATTTGGCTGGCACGCCTACTCGGAGAAATGCTGAATGAAGATGCAGTGCCTCCAAAACTGCTTGTCGACAACAAGTCAGCAATCTCTATGTCGAAGAACCCGTGTTTCACGATCAGAGCAGCATTGAGATCAGATTCCACTTCATTCGTGAATGCGTGGAGGAGGGGAAGATCGACATCGACTACGTTCGAACCAGTGATCAGCTCGCTGATGTTCTGACAAAAGGACTTGGACGTCTGGCGTTTCAGGGACTGAGGAGGAGGATCGGCATGACTGAAGTTCAGAAAGAATAAAACAACAACGACAAGATTAGGGGGTGATTTGTTGGCAACTTAATCTAGTCGTTGGTTAGCTAGTTGTTTCGTTTATTTCAGTTAGAATTCAGTTAGACAAACGGGCGTGTATGTGCGTGCCGTATATGTAGGGCTAGGACCCGGTCTTGGTGCTAGTGGGATGGCACGAGCTGAGCCAGATCGTGGCGCCGCGGTAGGATCTCTACCGGCCACCGTTATCTTCCTTGTACCAGAATAAATAGAAACGAGAGAAAACAGAAAAGTCGCAAGTTTTGCACGCGACGCAAAATCCTCTAGTGTTCATCTCTGTCAGAAGAACCACAATCCCGAGCAACTTAGAAAATTTGTGCAGTTTGGAAGTGCTGCATTTCGAAGAGAATAACATCCGTGCGAGCATAGGTGAGTTCATGGACCGGTTGCCAAGGTGCTCATGGAGTACCATACAAGTGTTGTCAATGGATAATACAAAAGTGACCGGAAAACTGCCTGTCTGGATTGGGAACATGAGCAGTCTGAGTGTTCTGTCAGCCAGTAGAAACATGATAACTGGTACTGTACCACTAGGAGTTGGAGCACTTGGTAAACTTGAGAGTATTGGATCTCAGTGAGAACAAACTCAATGGTGTGCTCAGAAAAATCATTTTTCAGGCTTATTGAAATTAAGATATCTGGACTTTGTATACAACTCCTTGAAAATGGCTATTGAACTAAATTGGGTTCCTCCATTTAAACTAATCCGGTTAGACCTCGGGTTATGCCAAATGGGCCCCCATTTTCCTAAGTGGCTTAGATGGCAAACCGACATTGATTATCTTAGTCTGAGAAATGCAAATCTGGATGATGTTATTCCTAATTGGTTTTGGGTGACATTTTCACGGGCTTCATATTTGGATGCATCAGGAAAACGTTGCGTGGTTCGTTACCGGAAAATCTACAACACATGTCAGCTGGCTATATAGATTTCGGATCCAATATGCTGACAGGTCATCTCGTGCATCTCCCTAAAAATATTTCATACTTGAATCTCTCTTCAAACTCTATCTCAGGGTCATTGCCATCAGAGCTAAAATGTCCACTACTTCAGGTCTTGTTGATTGCAATAATCAAATTACAGGCACCATTCCATCATCCATGTGCCAATTGACTGACCTGGCAGACCTGGACTTGTCGAGAAACAGTTTAACAGGTGATGTTATGCAATGCTGGAAGGAGTCAGACAACAATTCTTCAGCGTCCGGTGCAACTCTACAGTGTTTGGCGCAAACTCTACAGTGTTCCGCTCTATAGATCGATTTGGATCTAGAATGTTAAGTCTAGCCTTGAGCAACAATGATCTATCAGGTGAATTTCCTAAATTTCTTCACAGTGGCGGAGTATTGAACTTCCTTGATCTTTCAAACAACAGGTTCTGGAACATTGCCGGAGTGGTTGCCAGAAAAAATGCCAGACTTGCAAGTCTTGAGGTTGAGATCAAATTTGTTTAATGGTCATATTCCTAAGAAACTTACGTGCCTTGATTCTCTTCAGTATTTGGACATAGCCAGTAACAATATATCAGGAACCATTCCATTGTCGCTATCAAACTTGAAGCAATGATGGTCATACCTCAGATACCGACGGATAGTGTGGAGGACAGCATGCCAGTCACGACAAAGGCCAAACACGTGATTAGTTGATTACACCTTTTGGAGCTACGGCCTATTTTTAATCTTGATTTGTCAGGTAAAGTTTAACTGGGCAGATTCCGAAGGAAATAAGTTTGCTCAGTGGGCTCACCAGTCTAAACTTATCAAGCAATCAGTTGGCGGGCGAAATTCCCAATCAGATTGGTGATCTAAAGTATTTGGAATCCCTAGACCTATCCGACAAACGAGCTTTCTGGTGAAATCCCGTCAAGTTTGTCGGATCTCACATCTCTTAGCCATTTGAACTTGTCATACAACAACTTGTCTGGAGACTGGGAGTGATACCATCCGGGCCGCAGCTGCAGGTTCTCGACAACCTGAACTACACCTACATAGGCAACCCTGGTCTTTGTGGCTACCCCTTCCCAAGGATTGCTCTACTGGTATTACCGGCGCAGAGCAAAGTGTCAACCATGAAGATGCAAATGATCTCCTGCCTATCTACCTGGGGATGATCATAGGTTTTGTGGTGGGACTTTGGACTGTTTTCTGCACCATGTTAACGAGGATAGCCTGGGTGATTGCTTACTTACAGATCATCGACAGGCTGTATGACGTGGTGCATGTGCGGGTGGCTATAGCATGGGCTCGTATGACGAAGAATCCCAACGGCGGCATGGCGTGAGAAGCTCGGTTAGCATGTGGTTGTATTGATCAACCTAGCTACAATGTACTGCTGCTCTGTGATTTGGGGAATAAGTAGTGCTTTGGCGTGTGTGCTACTGCTATACAATACTACTACAAGGTGCTATCAGCTACCTAGAGATTATAATGTACTGCACCACGATATATATATTGTATTTGTCGAATCTAGTGAAATAAGATGTCGTGTTCTATAAACAGCCTATTTTAGTATGATTGTAAACTATGTAAGCACACATAAACATGATTTGTATCATGTGCTGAATACATAATATATGCAATAATTTGCGATGACCCTTTGAATATCTTGTCAGCTAACTGGCTCAGACAGTACACTCTCGTTGTCAGTTCACTTGAGTACATAATATGTGCAACAATTGGGATGCCATGTCGAAACCTATTCCCCGGTTGACACAGATACCGTTCGGATGCAACAGAAGAATTGAAAAGGGAATCACAACAGGTTCTGCCATGGTGATCTTGACACGGTACCAAGTACTAGATAATCCACAGAAAAATATAAACTCAGTTTAATCACCATCATATTTTGTGTGTAGAAAAATGTGGTATCCTACTGCCATGTCACTATCTTGGACATAAACAGATCCATACATTCTTTTTGAGAAAACGCAACTGATATTTTCTCCTTTTCAACCATATTTCTCCTTTTGAACTATTTGCATCGTTGACAAGCAAAACTTAGGGTACACGACATAACACAAATTCTATTGTAAACAGGTTCTGGAACGATATACATGATCGCATCGGTTCCATCACGTTCAACATGACCAGGACAGCGCAAAACTTGACAAAGTAACCAAATAAACTAGTAGGCAGTCTTGAAATAGATGACAGTGGCATATGGGCCTAGAACACGCGAACTGGCTTCCCATGGTGCTCTTGATGTACAGGCACCTCACCTGCAAAACAAAACAAAAGGCAATAAGCAATGGCATGTTTAGTTACTTTTGGCCCAATTGACTGTCCGTCTGCAAATTTTCACTTGACACGGACAAATAAGACTCAACAGAATCTGAATGAACAAAAAGTAGAACAGTACTCACGTTCTGCCAGTTCTTCTTGAGCAGGGAAACCAGGAAGTTGACGCTCATCTGGATGTTCTGCTGGATCTGCTTCTCCTCCATCGACAGGTTGCCCACCGCCACGCCCATGCACAGCACCTTCTTCAGCTGGAACTTGATTGTGGCCTTCGTCTCGTTCTTGGCTTCCAGAGACTCCTGGTGAGAAACTAGAGTTGGGAACTTGCCTGTAATGCCATTAAACAGAGAGGTTAATAAGAGCACAGAACGAGGTTTATTTAGCATTTATACTATGCACAACAAGGAGATGATATGAACTCTAACCATGCAGGCATACAATGTCATATAATACAGGTAGGCTCTAAAAAAAAATACCGATAACACGTTCGCAACTACAAATGTATCCTAGTGAAAATGAAATGGTGCTGTGTGCAGGACATCAACACATAAAAATCTGACAAACGACTCTGTTCATCCATATTTGGAATGAAATACAAGTAAACAACATGCTTACAAAGTTCAGCCAGCAGGTGATCAACAGAAACAATAAAGACGGCAGTATATCAATTAGATAATCAACAACGAAGATACAAGAATTCTATCAAGACAACATGCAAAAAGCGGTATCAAAAAAGTTTAGAACAAGGATAAGTAAGTCATTTATCCAAAGCACAACAAGGAGATGCTACAAGGTCTCATTATAAAGGGCGTAGAATGTGATGTAAGAGCTATGGGATACAGAATATCGATCATAAAATAAAGACTTAACAAACTATATGGATTGAAGTGCATATGAAATGGAGCTGTGTGCATGACTTTGTCACGTACAAATCCACATGACAAAACGACCATATTTATTGATAGCGATACCAGAAATAAAATGCAAGTAAAACAACATGCTTCTAAGGTTCTGCTAGGAACAAATTGGGCGACAACAATAAACACATCACTATAACAATTAATAGGTCCAAGAGAGAAAAGATAGAAGTCATAAATTTACATGAACTCATGACCAAAAAAGGAGAAAATTGCACATCACACCAAGCTTTGGTGTCGTTGTTGCACAAAAACAGAATCAAACCCGGTTTTGCAACAAGCCTCATTTTTTGTCTAACAAGTTGCAACAAGCCCAAATAACTGATTTAGAGTCTTAAAAGTGTATCTGACATGTGGGTCTGTATTATGGTATAAAAGTTTATACGACAAATTGAAAAAGGACAGCATAACGGTTGGAAATATATGCATTATACACACGCAAAATATTTGAGGAAATATAACAGCATGCATATCATGGGAGCATAGAGAGCGTCAGGTTCCAACATAGCAGCATGTAGATCACAGGGAGCAACAGGTTTCCAATTAAGTGTCCAGACACACAAACTCCAATCAAACTATAAAAGTGTCCCATGGCACTACAAAAAAACGAGTCTATGAATTATGCAATCATTGTATGGATCAGATCAACTCGTACGATGGAAGTATACCAACGTTCAAAAAAGCGTTAAGCGCTAAGCGAGCGGAGAGGCTCCGCTCAGAGGAATTGTAGCTTAAGCTAGCTTTAGCGCTGCTTAAGCGTTTAGTCAAAACCGTATAATTTTAGGCAATTATAGGCATATGTAAGGCTAAATGCCTAACAGCCAAGTAACATCACAACTTAGTAGCAGCCTAACAGGCTAACATAACATCACAAGTAGACAAGTAGTAGCAGCCTAACAGCCCAAGTAGCAGCAGCTTAGCCGCAGCAGCAAGAACAGAGAAAGAAATCTGCAAGTATATAGCCTAAATGGCTAAATCTGCAAGTATAGCCTAAATGGCTAAATCTGCAAGTTATATAGCCTAAATCGAGCTGCTAGACACAGAGGGAGCCTCGAGCTGGTTCCTGGAGACAGAGAGGGGATTGAGAGGAAGTGGGGATTGAGGGACAGAGAAAGAAATTACCTGATGCGGCCGTTGATGCCCTCGATTTGGATCGAGATGGGACGAGGGGGCGGAGGGGCTGCCTGCTAGAGAAGGGGGCGCGGTGCAGCCGTCCAGGCGCCCTGGAGGAGGAGCTCAACGGCGGCACGAGGAGGGCAAACGGCGGCGCGGGAGGGACGGACTTCAACGGCGGCGCGCGGCAGAGCTGCAATGGCGGCGCCTCTCTGTCCCGGTCGAGCCGACGGAGAGGAATTGGCCGTGCAGGTGCCCTGGAGGAGGAGCTCAACGGCGGCACGAGGAGGGGAAACGGCGGCGCGCGGCAGAGCTGCAATGGCGGCGCCTCTCTGTCCCAGGTCGAGCCAACAGAGGGGAATTGGTCGATTGGAGTGCCTCCTAACCCTAGCCTCATATTCCCCCCTCTCCCCTTGCGTTTCCCTCTAAATCTGCCCCCAAATTTTCGTCTCCCGCCGGCCGCCATCGAGCGCTCAGTCGCCATTCTTCTGCGCTTCAGCGCCGCTCGACCGTGAGGAAGCGCCCGCTGAGAAGAAAGCGGGCCGCTTTCGAGCGCTTAGCGCTTATTGGGCCGCGAAGGGCAAAAGCTGAGCGTTTGGGCTCGCTTCGCTCGCTTAGACGCTTAAGCGGCCGCTTTTTAGCGCTTTTTTGAACGTTGAGTATACGGTACAGAGTTATGGCCCCACGTGTCGGGTATGTATTAAGGCTCTAAATCAGTTATTTGGGCTTGTTGCAACTTGTTAGACAAAAAAATTGGGGCTTGCTGCAAAAACCGGTTTTTGATTATGTGTTTTGTGCAACAACAACACCAAAGCTTGGTGTGATGTGCAATTTTCTCCCAAAAAAGGTTGTTCCAACGCCTAGCCACGAAAAGTAAATCAACAAGCTGCGAGACAAGTAACTACAAAGATGACAGATGAGAACGCTTGCCTGCCTTGTTGAGACCAGGACCGAGGAGACGGGGAATCTGCTTGATAATAGCCTCAGAGGCCAAGAAAGCGTGATACTTCTTGGCAAGCCTCTTGACAAGCTTCTTGTTCTTGTTCATCTTCTTAAGAGCTTCGACATCCATGGAATCAAGACCAATTTTCTCAGCCTGCACTCAAGAGAATAAGTGAAATGTAAATACCAAAACAAAATCATAAACAGGTTCAATTGTCTTCTTTCATGAAAACGCAGGAACATACTGCCTTCTTGAAGATGGTTCATCAAAGAAAATACAAAAATGTATAACTTCCATAAAAGAGCAAAACTGTGATCAAACTCTATTTCTGAAGAGCCTGCAATTTGTACATGCATACAGCATTTATTTGATGTATTAAAGTTGGTTCTGATATTAGCTAGATACCAATAACATATACCACTAAAACAATTTTTCATCATAGCTCAACACTGTCACAGCACGACGCAAATAGCACGAACAACACGACATCTATGCTACGGTAGAAACAAAATGGAGGAGAATTACTTCACAATACTACCAAACGGTCGGTGCATACCTCTCCGACATGCTGGGCGTCACCGAGCATGCAGACCCTCATCTTGGGGCGCGGGACGTGGGGCAGCTTGACGGAGCCGCTGAACCGCTTGTCCTTTTGCGGGTCGTAGTTCTTGAGGCCGATCTGGAGCTCGACGGTCTCGGTGTACTTCCTGTTCTTCTCCTTGGCATCCGCAACGATCTGGGCGATGGCCTCCTTGAGGGCCTCGGTCGACAGCTTACTGCGAAGCAGAGAGTATAGCCAAGTCAAAACTAGATGATACAGCATGATCCCGCATACGAACAGCTCCTATAACCAGATACGCCTTACAGTTGCACATAGCCAACTGGAGTACTAGTATGGCAAACGTTCCAACGGATACATTCTAACTATCAGCAGGTAGCAGAGAGTACATACAGGAAGAGTCTATCACGGTCAAATAGAAACTCTATCGCAAACCATGTAGGCGTCCAAGGTGTTTACAGAAAGTGGTTGCATGGAACCAATCTCCGTGTGTTAATTTAATTACTGCGTCAAAGAAGCGCATAAATGACATCTACTTATGAGAGCAGCTCCTAATTCTGCACCCACCTAGCCTAGTTGCACATGGGCAACTGATATCACTCATCCAGAAACGAGGTTGGTCACATGGCAAAGTAAGAAAAGGTACGGTATATACAGATCCTATCACAAATCCTGATTTCTGTCTTAACATGGCAGTAAAAAAGTAGTTTGGTCACATGGTCCTAAGTTTATGTCTGAATACATGCAGGTATACACAAATCCTATCACAAGTCATGTGAATTGCGGTGTAATTAGATGCTACGAGCCCAATATTTAGCGGAATTCATTAAGCCCAGAAGGCTCGCTACATCTGTATCTGCCCAGATAAGAAAAAACGTCGGATCTGTGGATAGACACTAGATGTGCTACGAGGAGATATCCCGGCGAGCACTCGCCCCGAACGAGAAATCGAAAAGACGAGGAGGAGGAGCGGAGATGGGTGGTGGTACCTCATGTTGCCGCCGGTCTACGATCGGCGATCCACCTGCACACAAAAGGGACGAACGGAGGGGGTGAGATGGAGAAGCAAAATCGACGGAGATTTCAAGGTTTCGTCGGGGTGACGAGAAGAGTTCACCTAGGATTTTGGAAGGGGGGAATGGAGGGAGGGCGGCGGCGCGAGGACGGAGTGTGGCTCTGCGACAAGTTTAGCTTCGGTGTGGGGGTAGGGGATGGCGGGTGGCCGTGGGTTGCTCCTGGCCGTTAGATTTGGGTTCCGGACGGGATCGAGGCCGTTGGATGGGCTGCCGACTGCAAAGGCCGCCAAAATCTACACTACTGGACCCATTTTCGCTTCCAGCCCAAACAAAGCTGCGACCTGATCGCAAATATTTGGGAAAACCCTCAGCATCACTCGCGCGATTTGTACGACTATTTCGCTGAAGATTTTCTGTCGTGGGCTCGGCCCATATCTCGGTTCCGATCGCAGAGCGGTAGGCAGGACAGTTGGATGGGTTCCTGTGGTATGTATCTGGGAGCCTGGATGGCCTGCACGAGCTAGGGATCGCTCTTCTAAGTTACATGTTTTCTTCCTTTCTTCCTTGTACATGCTTTCTCTCGGTGTAAAAAGAAACATTTATTCTCTCCACTTGCTTCCTTCAGTCATATGCTAATGTTTTTCTTTCTATGTTTTCATCTCTACTGCTCATTCTAATTTTCTTTCCTTTTTCTTTTCATTTCTTTTTTATTTTTCTTTATAAATGCTATTTTACTTATTTTTCTTTTGTAAATTTTTTTTGTTCCTAGATGTATATATTTTTTATTCAAAAAGATTTTTTCCTCTAATTTGTGAAATTTAGTTTCACAAATTCCGTGTTTCTCAATGTATTTTTTTTGTTTCGTAGTGTATAATTATTTGTTCTTTCGTTTAATATTTTTTGTTCCACTTACTTTTTAAAATTGTCTTCACAAAACTTTATTCCTAAATTTTTGTTGTTATTGGATATATTTTCCTTTTATTGTTTCCACTGTATTATTACTTGCTCCTTAGTTTTAAAAGATTTGTTCTAGTTGGCTTGTTCCACAATCACAAATTCCGTTTTATCTAATATAACATTTGTTCCTCGTGAAAATGTAATTTGTTCTTCGGAAGCCAAAATCTTGTTTCGTTCTAATTATAGGGCGAATGTTTTGTTCTAATTAGTCTAAAATTGTGTTCCTCCCTTAGAAGAAACTTTATTCCTCGGGCTGCTAATGTTCTGTTCCTCGTGTTTAAAGTTTGTTTCAATTCTTCTTCCTCTTATATTCGTGTTTTGTTCCATATTTCTAAAAAATGTGTTCCTTCTATAGGCAGAATTTGTTCCCCGGATGCTAAAGTTGCGTTCCTCTCGTTGACGTGATTTTTTACTTGGGGGCTAAAAAATTTATCCAGATTATAGTCTAAATGTTTTGTTCCAATTAGTCTAAAGTTTTGGTCCTCCCCTAGAAGGGATTGTTCCTCGGGCTTCTACAGTTTTGTTCCTCGTCATAAATGTGATTTGTTTCTCATGTTTAAAATTTGTTCCAATTCTTATTCCTCTTATATTTGTGTTTTGTTCCATACTTTTTAAAAATGTGTTCCTTGTACAGATGGAATTTGTTCCTCGGCTGCTAAAGTTGTGTTCCTCTCGTTGACGTGGTTTGTTCCTTGAGCGCTATAAATTTTATCCAAATTTATAGTAAATGTTTTGTTCCAATTAGTTTAAATTTAATTCCTCCTTTAGGAGGAATTTATTCCTCGGGCTGGTAAAGTTTTGTTACTCGTCATAGATGTGATTTCTTTCTCGTGTTAAATTTTCCCCAATTCTTGTTCCTCTTGCATTCGTGTTTTGTTCCATATTTTTTAAAAAAAAATTATTTTTATAGACAAAATTTGTTCCTCGGCTTCTAAGTTGTGTTCCTCTCGTTGACGTGGTTTGTTCCTTGGGAGGTACAAATTCTATCCAAATCTACAGTGTGAATGTTTTGTTCCAAGTAGTCTAAAATTTGGTTCCTCCTTTAGAAGGAATTTTTCCTTGGTGTGCTAAAGTTTTGTTCCTCGTCATAGATGTGATTTGTTCCTCATGTTTAAAGTTTGTTCTTATTCTTTTTCCTCTTACATTTGTTTTGTTTCATTTGAAAAAAAATCCTTCTATAGACGAAATGTGTTCCTCGCATGCTAAAGTTGTGTTCCTCTTGTTGACTTGATTTGTTCCTTGGACGCTAACAATTTTATCCAAATTATAGTACGAATGTTTCGTTCCGATTAGTCTAAAATTTTGTTCCTCCTTTAGAAGGAATTTGTCCCCCCGACTGCTAAATTTGTTCCTCGTCATAGATGTGATTTGTTCTTCGTGTTCAAAGTTTGTTTCAATTCTTGTTCCTCTTACATTCGTGTTGTTCCACATTTAAAAAACATTGTTCCTTCTATAGACGAAATTTGTTCCTATTGCTAAAGTTGCGTTCCTCTCGTTGACATGATTTTTTCTTTTCGCGCTACAAATTTTATCCAAATGATAGTCTGAATGTTTTATTCCAATTAGTCTAAAATTGTATTTCTCCTTTAGAAGGAATTTGTTCATTGGGCTACTCAAGTTTTGTTCCTCGTCATAGATGTGACTTGTTCTTGACTTCATTTTTTTCATATGTCAATAGAGCTTTTTGTTCTTACATTTTATTTCGAGCTTTTGTTCGTATGTCCATGAAACTTTGTTCCTTTCTCTATAGAGTTTTTTGTTCCTATATATGTGGAGATTTTGTTTTTAACTTTTGTCTCGAGCTTTCTCTTTGTTCCTTTCTCTATGGAGCAAATTTTGGTTCGTCTCTTTGTTCCAAAAATAATTGTTCTGATGTCAATGGAGCTTTTTGTTCCTACCTTTTATTCGGAGTGTTTGTTCCTATGTCCATGAAAATGTATTCCTCTCACCATAGAATTTGTGTTCCTATCTTTGCGGAACTTTTGTTCCTAACTTTGTTGCCTGAGTTTTTGTTCATATCTCCATGGAACTTTGTTCCTCTATAGACATTTTGGTTTTATCTCCATTGAGTTTTTTGTTCCTGGATTTGTTCCTCACTTTCATTCCAAACATTTTTTTCATGTGTTAATGGAGTTTTTTTTGTTCGTAACTTTTATTTAGAGGGTATGTTCCTATGTCCATGGAACTTTGTTCCTCTCTCTATAGAGTTTTTGTTCCCATCTTTGAGGAGCTTTTGTTTCTAACTTTTTTGTCCTAGTTTTTTTTCAATCTCCATGGAATTTGGTTTCTCTATGGACATTTTGGTTCCTATCTCCTTTGAGCATTTTTGTTCCTGCCTTTCTTCCTCAGTTTTGTTCCAAACATTTCTTTGTTCCTATGTTATAAACTTTTTGTTCCTACCTTTTATTCCGAGCATTTGTTCCTATTCCAATAGAACTTTGTTCCTCTCTCTATAGAGATTTGTGTTCCTACCTTTCTGGAACTTTTGTTACTAGTTTTCTTGCCGAGTTTTTGTTCCTAGCTTTGTTCATATCTCCATGGAATTTTGTTCCTGTATGAAACTTTTCGGTTCCTATATCCATTGAGCTTTTTATTCCTACATTTCTATTTCACTTTGGTTCCAAGCATTTTTGTTTCTATGTCAATGGGCTTTTAATTCCTACTTTTTTACAATATTTCTTTCTAATTTGTTCCGGGCTATTTTCTGTTCCCATCATCTAAACTTTGTTCCACGATATATATGATTCTCAAAAGTCAAAGTTTGTAGATTTTTTTCTTGTTACCTGCTTTTCACTTACTTGAATAAAGGTATATTATCTCCTAATGCAGGACTATAAAATCATCAAAGTGGCCTAGCTGGACGCTGCATGCATGCGATTGGGTTTTCTCAGTACATCGTAAGTAGTTCCGGTAGCGGCTTCACATTTTAAAAACTTCCATTCCAACTGTCGCCGCTAGCGTCGGAATTTTTTAAAATGTTAGTTGTTGCTTGGACAATGAATTATTGTTCCACGTGTAGATTTGGATATTTCCTTTGTGTTTTAATTTTTGCCGCAACGGTAGTGCGAGATTTTGTTCACGTATTATAATATTTTGTTCCTTGTGAAGACAAGATTTGTTCCTCAACGTTGCAATTTTATTCCACACTTTGTGATAGTTGTGAACTCCTGTTCGAGTGACGCTAACATTATTGGCGATAATTTATTTTGCGCACATGAATGTTCTGTTCCTTGTAGTCCACCATTTAATTCCTCTACTAGCCCTATTGTTGTTCTATTAATATTAGTATTATATATTCCACGTAATTTGGAAATTTCATTACACAATAAAGCAACATGGTCGACTGCTCGTGCATGCATACACAACGTCAGACTTGCTAGAAGCAACGTCAAAAAAAAAGTTGCTAAGCATGCATGCACGACGCAAATAGGAAAAGAAGCACACGGGTCGTCGGTACATCTCGGGCCACATTTTTTGTCCACCTCAGCCCAGCTAGCAAACTTTCTACCAGTTTAAACACTAATCTCCTCGAAGGGTTGACGTACAGCAGTTTGCGTGTGTCTCGTACTCTCTTCGGCCGGCCATCGCTTTCTCATGGGCCTTGTATAGGCTCCGACCCAATCGGACTACTTCAGCTAGCTCCTTGAGCGAAACGGTAGCGAGCGCCACAGAGGAGGACCCAATATTTGAGGGGGTTTTTCTTCTGAAACTTTTTGGTGGAATGTTACGGAAATCTGAGTCCGAGAATTGCAAAATCTCACCATGATGGCTCACCAATTTATATGTACTCCCACGTTCACTTTTTTAAGGGCTACATGAGCACAAATTAACCATGCATATTGACAGCACAAACACCAGGAATTTCATAAACGGATTGAAGCGGTAGATTGCTTGTACCGAGTATCATGTCCTCGATAGTAAATAGAAACACTTAGCAACTCCTATACTCGTTTTATCATACCGTAACACGACACATAAACTCATAACTGAACAGCAACTTCATCGCTGACATCGTCCTTAGTTGGTTTTGCGGAGAGTCTTCCGGATATACCTCCGTTTTGAGAGTCGTCCCAAGCTTTCGAGTCGCCCGGGCCAATCCCGGAGCTTCTCCGCCGGCGCCGCTGGTTGGAGACGCGATGGGGGGATAGCTCGTGGCTCTTTTACAGTCTAGGTGTAGATTAGGTTCCTTTGTAGTTGGATTTTTGCCGGTTTCCGGCCATGTGTCGTCGGGAGGTTCGCGGCCGTGTATTCGAGCTACGCTGGAGGCTTGCTCGGAGAGAATCAGTCTGCAGGGTGGGTATTCCATCCTCGACTTGGTTGTCTTCTCGGGCCTTCCCCTTTAATAAGCTCGGCGGGGAGGAACGGGCAGATCTCCCCCGGCTGGATCTGTGTCTGCTCGCGGCTGCTGCTGGGCGCGGTGCTCCAAGGGGTGGAGCCGCATGCGCCATGGTTGGCTGCTCCGAGCTACTCCTTCAATAAAGCTGTTTTTTGGATTCGATGTCACCCCAAGATCCTTTTCCTGTCTCCTCCGATGATCCGTGGCAGGCATTGGAGTTCGATTGACGGGCCTGTTTCCAAAGGGGGTGGCGGAGAGCTGCTCGAGTTCTTGCTGAAGCTTCTGTGTTAGGTGCCTCATCTGCTGCCATGGTGGTCGAAGGGAGGTGCCAATCCGAGGTTTCTACCGAGTTCTTTGTGCAGTCGTGGAGTGTTGAAGCTTTTGTTTCCTCGAGCAATCTAGTGGCCATTCATGGCCATGGGTACTGGCTGGTGAGCTCCAGCCTATCTTCAACCTCCGAAGGGGAGGCCCTATTTGGAATCGGCTGATGCTGAGGTGCGAGCCGTCATCGACGCAAGTGGTCTCGTCCCCGTGGCGGTGCCTGGCGACGGCAAGCAGGATTCCTTCTTCTGGCTCGACGGTGGGGAAAGAGGAGGACTTGTTTGTAATTCTGTTACTTTCAGTTCGGTCCTTGCTGTTTTTTCTAGGGACCTATGTGCAAATTCCCATTTATGGGGTCCCTTGTAGTTCTACCTGTACCCACTGTATGATTAACATGAGGCTTCCAGCTCCTTCGGGAGCGCTCCTGGTTCAAAAAAACTTCATCGCTGATCTACTCTTCTACAAATAAAGAGCTACCATCCATCATCGTGGTGGATTGCTTGTAAAAGTGAACGGCGGCATCATGTCCAACGAAGCGGCGGGCAAACTTGTGTTCTCAATGTGACGGGAAGAACCACGACGACATCGGAACTTCCACACCACTTGGATCTCGACTTAAATAAACAAGGCTAAGGGCATCTCCAGTCGTTGCGCCCCCCAGGACGCAAAAACCCTCGCTTTTTTTCCGCCGCGGCGCGAAACGGCGCTATTCTGGGAACTGGGGGCGCGTTTCCCAGCCGTGAACCCAGGCCGCCCCCCAGCGGGACTCGGCCAAATTTGGGCAATCAAAAAAAAATCCCACCAAATAAATAGAGTTTTGCCACATAAATAAATAGAGTTTTGCCACACAAATAAATAGTTCAACAATTTGAACAAAAAAAAGTACACTAGTCATCGTCCTCAACATTGCCATTCCCCTTTCGCGCCCAGAAATGCTGCACCAGGTCATTCTGCAGAGCATGATGTGTTGCAGCGTGTCGAATCTCCTGTCGCTTGGTGAGGAAGTCTGTCCATGATGCCGGCACCTGGCGATCAACATCTGCAAGAGGGCCCTGCCGGTAGTTGGTGTGCTTGCCTCACTGTCAGGCACCGGGTCATCCCGCTCACTCTCAATGATGTTGTGCAAGATCACACAACACTGCATCACCTCCCACATGTTGGACTTCGACCAAGTCATAGCTGGGTACCGGACAACAGCGAATCGAGATTGCAGCGCACCAAATGCCCCCAACATCCTTCCTGCAAGCCTCCTGGCACTTGGAAAACCAAGCTTTTGCGCTTCCTGAGATAGGGTTGGAGATGCTCTTCACAAATGTTGCCCACTTCGGGTAGATGCCATCTGCAAGATAGTACCCCCTCTGTATACTGGTGTCCATTGATCTCATAGTTCACAGGGGGCATGGCCTTCGACAAGGTCGGAAAATACATTCGAGCACTGCAAGACATTGATGTCGTTGTGACTTCCAGGCATACCAAAGAATGAATGCCAAATCCATAGATCGTACGAAGTCACGGCCTCGAGAACCACCGAGCACTCTCCTTCCTTTCCCTTGTACATCCCCTGCCAGTCAAATGGGCAGTTCTTCCATGCCCAGTGCATACAGTCGATACTGCCAAGCATCCCAGGAAACCCTCTTGCTTCATTCTCTGCGAGGAGACGAGCAGTGTCTTGCGCATTGGGTGATCGCAGGTATATTGGGCCAAAAACTGCAACCACTGCCCGGTAGAACTTGTTCAAGCACTCGAGGGTCGTGGACTCGCTCATGCGCAGGTAGTCATCTTGTGCATCTGCGGGAGCACCGTATGCAAGCAACCTCATGGCCATCGTGCACTTCTGGATAGAGGTAAACCCTACCGTACCGGTGCAGTCCTTGTTCAACTTGAAGTAGGTGTCGAACTCCCGGATGGCATGCATGATCTTGAGGAAGAGCGTGCGTTTCATCCTGAAACGACGCCGGAACACCTTCTCGTCGTTGGTGGGATCCTCGGCGAAGTAGTGGGAGTAGAGGATGCAGTAGCCCTCGTACCGCTGCCTCGGCCTGCTCTTGCGGCGACTGGGCTTCGATCCAGTGCGGCGCGGCGCGGCGTCTTGGGCCTGCAATCCGGCCAGGCAGCTCAGGACGAGCAGGTGCTCCTCGTCGTCGATGGCGGCCTGGTCTTCCTCGTTGAATAGCTCGGCGAGCATCTCCTCGGCGTCGGAGTCCATGGCTTGGACAGAGCGTCGAACACCTTGCGGGCGGTGGGCGCGGCTCACCGGGCACGACCTCCTCCGCGGCGGAGACGCGATCGAACGGCGACGACGATGTGGTGGACTAGCCGGCGGTGGTTTGTCGCGTCGATCTTGTGCGATGGTGGCCGACAGCGGCGGCGTGGGGTGCGGCCGGCGGGGTGGCGACGGCGAGGCGGGCGAGCGGAAAAGACGAGTCGGGGGTGGGGAAAGTGGGCAAATAGCGCTCCCTCGCCGACAGCGCTGGCCCACGCGCGCTTTTCCTTTCGCCCCCCCCCCCCCAAGCCGAACCCAATGGGCTGGGTTCCGCCTGGGGGCGGCAGCGCTAATTTCCGCCGAAACAGCGCTTTTTCAGGTCCTGGGGGGCGACTGGTGAAAAAACGGCGCTTTTCGCGCAAAACGGCGCTAATTTGCGTCCTGGGGGGACGACTGGAGATGCCCTAACTTTGCCAGTCACCATGTCGTACACACAGTAGCTGGGAGTGGTGTCATCGTGGCATTCATCGAAGCCAGAGTACCACGGGATGTCAGCAGCCTGACACCTTGAAGACAATGCCCATTCGTTGCCGAGAAGGAACACGCGGTTCCCTTGGAATCGCCAGTCCGACGAACCAGCCGCCACGAGCGCTCTCGAGCCGGTACGGCCCACAAAGAGGACCTGGTCGCCGAGGTCCTTTACCTCCGACGACCACTCCCCCTTCTCCAGGTCCGCCTCAAACACCTGGAGATCCATCGCTCCATGATCAACCTCGAGCCTACCCGCCTGGGTCTGGCGACGGACGCTCCACCGCACCATCAGCAGCTTTTTCTTGTCGGCCGACGTGACCAGATGGTGGTTCTGGTAATCTTCTTCCCCGCCGGATGGCTGCGCCTTGATGGCATGCTCGACGCGGCTCCCTTGGCCGTGCACGAAAATATTCTCCGTCGAGGTGACCGCGAAAACCTTTCCACGGTGGAAGGCTATGCTCTTGTAGACTGAGCCCCCACCAAGGTTCACATGTGACCATAATAAATGGTTTGCGTTTTGGGTTGTTTTCGTGGTGCCCGATCCCGGGCATGTTACGCTCAGTATACCGCTGCGGTGGAGAAAGACGGCGACGTGGAGATTCGATGAGCACACGAGGATGTTATAGACAGGAATGCGTGCTCTTACGAGCGGGTCGGGGAAGTATGCGCCGCCTAGGACGTCGAAAAATGGGAACTCGAAGACCCGCGTGGCTGCTGAGAAAGGGTCGCGAAGGAAGCACCGATGTGACCGCTTGCGCCGGTACACGAGCCATCCGCCGAACGAGACACAGTTGTGGCAGCCCTTCAGCGCGGCCAAGCGGCGCCTCGCCTTGTCGTTGTCGCCGCCGGCAGCGAGGCTGTGATAGAAGCCCCGGCCTAGGTTAATCCACGGCATGGCCGGCGGCGTCCACAAGGGTTGGTGTTGTGCGGCGAGACGCCAGTCACGGCAGACCGCGCCGAAGCTGAGGCGGTCCACGCCGCACGAGCCACCGGCCTCGTGGTCGTTGGCGACGTGCCCGAGGCCTCCTCAACCACGACGCGCCCTGTGGCCGCCGTTGTTGGCCACCTCTTCGTGGATGTGGGGTTGCTTGTTGTGGACTTTTTCAGTGGTGGGGGCAAGCTCATCGGAGCATGTGCGGCGCGACGTTTGTTCAGCCACATGGCGGCGGGAGTAAAGCCAACGAAGCGTATCGCTCGCTGGCGGCGGGAGTAAAGCCAACGAAGCGTATTCGCTCGCCGGAGCTTAATCTATTGTACGGCAGCGGCAAGAAATTGCGGCGGAAGTGGAGAGGGGGTGGAGTGAGCGTTCGACCAGGAAACATGCTCACGGCCCCTCGATATTCGATCAGTGGGGGAACTTACGGCCCGAGAACGGTTTGTATGCCGAGCCATGTTCACAAGCTCTGTTCTACCCCAAAATTGGCGGCAAGCCCATAAACCCGTCAGAATAGAATTGCTCTAATAGTATAGCCCTCTCAATAGTCGCATTGGGCGGCCCGGTCAAAAAATGGCTCCCCTTATCATTTCATCTAGAGTCCAGTTATTTTGCCAGTATTGTTAGAATTGCAAAATCTGACCATAATGTGTGTACCAATTTATTTATTTATATAAAATTAGAGATGACCTGTTGATGCAATACTAGGTACTATCAACACAAGCCATGCATATACTACACAGCCACAAACATGTCATTCAACAGAAATTTTGTAAATGCTTAAATCCGTCCATCTTAGCAGCATAACGACATAAATAGTTGATCACTACCAACGCTCATGTACAACACATATGCTAGTTACTCTGCTACAAAGTTCTAATCGTCTTAACACACCACAACGCCAGGACGGAAACTCTTCGTCGTCATCATCAGTAGATGCTCTCTCTCTCTCTATACCCAGACCCTGGGAGAAAGCAAGCAAGGGGCAACCGGCGCTCCGCTGCATCTGAAGCTGTGCTGCTTCAGGTGGTCAAAGCGTGACTTCAGCCAGAAGCAAGACAGATGCCAGGTCCAGTACTCCCAATGGGGCGACTGCATGTAGGCAACCCGCTCCATCTGAAGGCCGGGCGCTTCAGCCACTCATGGTGTGAATTCAGCTAGAGAAGCAAGACAGGTGCCAGGTCTGTTACTCGCAACGGGCACCTGCGTGTAGCAATTCATCCTCATTAATTCAGTGAAAACGCTAAAACTAAGAAACAGAAAGCATACAAAGATAACTGGACTCACCCAGGTCCTGACTGTCCATCCATATACTGGACGTCCCCTCATTCTCTTCTCTCTTGTATCCCAAATGGCGCCCCTCGTCTTCCAAGAAGATATGCCAGCAGTAACGTGCCCCTCTTGCGTCTCAAGTCCCTGTACGCAAGGAGCAAAAGCGCCGAGAGCAAAGAAACCAACGAGGGCAGGGCGATAGCTGGCCCTGGCCTCCACTTCTCAGCTTCTTCAAGGCACTGGACTTGAGAGGTCCATGTAACAGTCTGCAGTTTACTCCACGTACGGATGAGTAAGGTGCCCCCTCTCCTGCATCCCAATGTGCAGGGAGGAACCACACCGAGAATCGCACGGGCCCTAACAAGATCAAGCAGATGAATGGCTCGGCCCCCGCGCTTCTCGGTTTTTTCATGCCTGCTCCTGCCAGCCAGGGAGTGAGAAGGACGTCTCATCCAAATTGGTTTGCTGGTTCCGCGCGTGCTGGCAGGAGCAGGCATGCCCAGGCCCCTCACCGGGGCCGGGCTAGGCGTAGACTTGCTTCAGCTTGTTGTTGTTGGTGAGTCTGTACAGAAAAAAACATGGTATGGGTCAAGCCACAAGGTAACTAACTTCACAACTATTCCATACAGCTATGACTATAAGAGAAGTTTGATTCTCTCAATTTCTGAAGATACAGAATAGGTAATTTGTTCCTCCCTCCGTACCCTTTTGTAAGACGTTTTGGCAAGCCAATTAAGCCTGCCAAAACATTTTATAAAAGGGAGAAGAGAAAGTATGTTTAGAACTAATATGGAGAGAGAGAAGCTAATTGACAAAAAGTAACTATATGTTTAGTACTAAAAACGGAAGCTGGGCAAAATAGTTACGAGACAGGAACCAAACAATATAGTTGTAAGGTAACCGCAAAAATAACAAGAACATTTGTGTTGTTTACTTGTGGAACCGACATCTATTAGCAATACTCTAAAACTTCAGCTCAGTGAGAATGATAGGACAAATCATAATGGTCTTAAGTTCGCATGCAGACCTGTGCGAATGGTCGCATGGAATCCTGTGGATGTACAAATGTAACTCCTGGGCGTGAAGGCATGGCATACTGCTGGGAAGCATGCATGAAAACAGAAGACCTGACAGGAGCACCGGCTTGACCTGGACTGTAAGGTGGCATTACACCATCTTGAGGCCTATAACCAACTGCATTAGGTGATTGGGCCGGTGACCAGGGGCCAGGCATGTGCTGAGCCATTGGGTGAGGCTGCTGTTCAACAGGAACAGGAGACATTTGTGGCGACCCAAGCTGAGGGAACTCAGTGTTGTAGGTAACAGCTGGAGCATACAGAGGTTGAATGGTGTACGCGCCCCCATTAAATCCAAATCCAGGATCAAATCTTTGCATATACCTGAAATGGCCACCCAACAACAGTGAGTGAACTTATCATAAGTCTTTATTCATAGGGCGTGTACGTGTCCTATATTGATGAAAGCCAGAATATAAAAACATTAAGACCATGGCATGAATATAAAAATGGACAAGTATCTCAAACACTAAAATTATAGCTTAGCCCTCTTTATCAGAATATATGTGAACTAATTTGATTTGATTTTTCACGATTAGACACCCCCTCACATTGTACAAACTCTAACATGACAAGCTATGTTTACATGGATTCCCTCTAACCTTCAGCAATCAAAGTGCATAATCTATAATCTAACTAATCAGATCCTATCCATAACCATAACTCGCAAGACAGATCAATAGAATTTAGCCAGTAACTTCAGTAGTTCAAGGAGTAGAGTGTGCAGAGGAAGCCATTAGGCAAATTAAACATCAGCATGGCAGAACATAAAATGTGGGACTACAGAGAGGCATGGTAAAAGTAACTCAAAAGGTTCTGATGATCACAGTACAGGGAAACCAGGCCTAGATAGCAACAAACAAGAACCGTGTTATGTGTAGCAAACCTGTCATAGCTTCTGTCATAATCAGGATCCTTGCGATCTGAGTCACGGTCTCGAAATATCGCCACCCTATTGCCCTGCCTGCCGCCTCTATTGACTGGAGGCTCCTTCTCAATCCTGCTTCTATTTGCTCTAGTGCTAGATGAGGTACTAGTCAAACTCCTTTCAAGGGTAGCTTCAGCCACTTCACTGTACCGGGTGTTTGAGTTCAACTCCAAGGAAGTGGACCTATGTAGGGTACTGGGCAAGATCACTTCATCGACTGGTCTCCCATCAGGCGAGTTACTGCCACCAGTAGTTCCGCTAAATATGCGAGCACGTGCCTTGTTGTACTCCTCTTTTCTCTCTTCGACGCTCTTCTGAAGGTTGCCTCTGGATGAGTTGGCACCCGCACCTGCGCCGCCATGGTAGTTCTTCTGGGGCCTCTGCTTGATAGCTACTTTGGCCACGGTGCTGCTCTCTGATTGCGGGAGGTTGGCTGGAATGTCAGCTAGGCGGAGAGCAGGCAACCGGCACTCAGGCGACGTTTTGCGAAGGATGATCCGAGAGCTGGTCCCATCAGGCAAGCTAGTATCTGGTAGGGCAATCGACTGCAGGAAATAGTGCTGTGCCAGACGGTGTGCAGCGAGACGTAAGTACGAGGTCGGGAGGCCCTGGAACTCGTACTGTGTTTGCCTAGGGTCATGAATGAACTTGAGGATTTCCTGCTCCATGCGTAGCACTGCAAAGAGAAAAGACTGCCATGAGATAGGACCATTCAAGCTTTGCTCGGCACTGGATTATAAACAAAAGTAAATACATAATCACATAGTAAGAGCAGGTGTAGAAAACACGACGCAACACGATTGGTACAAAAAGGGGGGGGGGGGGGGAATCCAACCAATACGAAGCAATTGACGATGAAACAATTCAGTGTGCCTTGGATGTTTTCGATAGCCAACCATAGCGATAACTGAGCAATCCAACAGTCTAATCTTTGGTACACATTGTGTGGCCAAGCCAAGTCAAGCGATAAGCCTTTTCATGTCAACCTTTTGTATTAGATGTTGGCGCTGAAGCAGGGCACAGACTTTGCAGCTGATGCTGTCCGTTGCAAGGCTCATCACACACGTATCTAGCCATAGACCCGACATGAGCTACTGAACTAGACCACAAGCACATGGCCTGGCCTGGCAGGACGGAACAGCAGCTAGCTAGGGGGCGAGTGGCGAGGCTCATCAGACAGGTACTTACAGCTAAAGACCCAACAGAGGCGTCTAAACCAGACCACAATTTCCAGCAGAAACACACGGCCCGGCACTAGCTATGGATGCTCATGACGTACGACACACGGCTCAAAAACAGGCAACGGATTTCGTCCTGCACAGCTCGAATACAATCCGACGGCGAAACTAGCTAGCTAGCCAGCAAGTCGCACATGCATAGACTCGCGTAGCAAGTAGCAAGGGGAACGCGGACAGGGCGGCAGGGTGTTACTTTACCTGAGAGGCGCTCGCGGGGCTTCTCGAGGGCCTCGCGGAGGAACTGGTCGACCTGCGCGACCAGATCGTCGGCGGTGGCCGGATCCTGGCGCTGCTGCGCCGCCGCGGCCTGGGCGTCGTCGGCGAGGTCCGGGGAGGAAGCGACGCGGCGCGCGGAGGTTGAGGAGGAGGATGAGAGAAGCAGGCGGCTCATGGCCCCGTCGAGGTCGGCCGTCTCCCACGACTCGGGCGCGGCCGCCGAGTCCTCCGTGGCCTCCATGCCGGTACGAGGCTCGATCTGCGGAGAGCTAGCAGGCTGCGGGCCGGGGAGAGGCGGTGGCGGGCGCGGCCATGGGAGATCTGGAGGTGCGCGGGCGGGCGGGGCAGCGAGCTGGGTAGCTAGGGTTTGGAATTGCGCGGTGTGGGGAGGAGATAGGACGGGACGGAAACAGGGCGGGGGTGGGGAGGAATCTGCCTAGTAAAGACGACGCGGGGGCGGGGAGAGTGGGTGGCACCCGAAGTGACGAGTCTGGCCCTGCGCGTGTGCCTTTGACCGGGGGCGTTTCGGGTATTTTGGATGACAGCGTCCCGTGCTCGTGTTGGTTCCGGTCGGGGCTCGCTCGGGTCAGAGGAGTTGGTGTGCCGTGCGCGGTGTAACGTTACGCGCTTCGTTCATCCTGCTGGCTTGCGCGCCAAATATTCTCTCTTCCTTTCGTTCCTTCTCTGCTTGCGGGGGAAAGAACAGATGTTTTACTTGGCCGTGCAATGTCTGCCATCCTCCTACCAACAAAATCTTTGGAGTATAATATCTACCAAACCACCACCGCAAGGCAACCAACCGGATCGTTTCATCCCACCTCCCATTACTCATTTTCATTTCAAACTTCCCAACTCACACTTCTCTACACATATACACTCTTTATTTATTTATTTTTTGAGAATCATATATAGTCTATGTATGCTATGTGTCTGCGCGTGGGACCCCGTCGCGGTCCTGGATATCTCACCGACCACCTTCCGAGATCTCATCCCCGGCCAAGCCAAGTCAGACCCAATGGATTAGAAGAGCCGGTTCAAACCCGGTGTGGAGGCAAACTCCATGGTTTGGTTCAAAGGAGCCTCGCCGGCCGGAACCGCCGCAACCTAGGGTCGAGATCTCCATCGAGCCATCGCGCACACTCTCGAGGCCAAGCGTCGGCACATGGAGAAGATCACGTCGTATGCGGGCGAGCCGACGACTGCGGCAAATGGAGGTGTAGAGGGTGGCGGTGGCCGTGAAACCTGGGTTCCACTTTTTTTTTTTGTACAAGAGGTGGCACCTAGGTGCCGTTGTTGCTGCGATTGATCACACGTGGCAGCTACAAGAATATTCCAGATCCTTTTCGTTCACAGCCCTATAGACCGAACTATTCGAAGAAAGGACCTGGAAGTTTACATAAAAGACCCTGGGGCAAAAAGTAAAAAGCGATCTAATCCAAGGTCTTCTCCGCCACCAATTCACCGGAGTCCTCCAGGCGCTGATCGCCGAGGACGGAGCCCATGGCGCTCGATCTCTCGCTTCCGGTGAACGACAACAGACGTCGGCCGTCTCCAGGGGTGCGGGGACGAACCACTTGCACCTTAGTCGACGACGAGCACCGACGGCTGGTCGAGAAGGCCTCCGCACTGGAGGTTGTACATCGGCCACCCTTTTGGCCTTGATACGCCTAAGCCTCTGCGGCTCGGCGGAATACGGTCGTCGTTGCAGCGGTGTCGCGCTCCCGCCATCCAAGCTTGAAGAAATCGCCGAGCTTCTCTTCCACCACCCGCCTCCACGGCCGTCCAGAGGAAGCATCAGCTCGTCGTCTTCAATCTTCAATGACCAGAGCCAAGAGCCCTTCAGATCCGAAGAGCCCTCTTCAGCCTTATGAGGGAAAGAGGTCGCCGCCTCATCCTCCATCTTCTGCCTCCTCCATGAGGGCGAAAAGACGGCGAGGACGAACAGCAGCACCACGCAGGCGCTGGCCGGATGCACCTGAGAGGAAGACCTCGGCGGCAGAACGCCGGCAAGCACGCTAACAAGCAACACTCTAGATCTAAAAACTAGACTACCTAGACTACTTCTATACAAGCTGAGGGGGGGCCGGCACCCTACATCGTCGCCGCGCAAGCTAGCGCAAGCGCTAGCAGCCGGGACGGCCGGGAAACGGGGGCGGCGACGGTGGACTCTCAACGGGGGGTGGGAGGAGAGGATAAGACGGAAGAGGATGATCTGAAGGGCAGGACTCCTTCACATATACCTGGGTTCCACTTGAGCCGTCCTAGGGACTATGCAGGGCATTTATTTCTCAACGGATGTTTGTTGTCTTGTCGGAAAGACATGGCTAGAATTCTTGGTTGTTCTAGTAAGTAACTACATTATTGGTGTGAACCAAATTGGTAGAATGTATTTTATCTACTAGCACAATGCTCGTGCTTCGCCACACAGCAAAACACCGTTTGACATGAACCAGCCCATAATGTAAACAAACGATTAAGACACTACATAGGGTATTAATTTGTTGAGTGAATTCATTTGTCTTGTTGAAACACTTGGTGGATGTATGAGATGTAAATGATAAGAGAATATCTGCAAATGTGTAACAGAAATGTGGGTGCCTTTTTGTAAAATTGCCATACATTGCTTCCTATCTGTTAGATATAAATCGAACGATTGTGAATGAAAGATGGCACGCACACCAGCATCGCCAACTA
This sequence comes from Alopecurus myosuroides, assembly GCA_028641055.1. Lineage (NCBI taxonomy): Eukaryota > Viridiplantae > Streptophyta > Magnoliopsida > Poales > Poaceae > Alopecurus > Alopecurus myosuroides. Next base: position 59,691 of record JAPCYS010002976.1, read on the forward strand.
TGGTATTTTATAGGAGTAGAGATATGCCTGAGAGCCGCATCTATCAGCCACCAATTTAAATTCTAGTATCCTGAGTTTATTTACGCTACACACAAACAAAAAAATATACATAAAGTCCGACTTTTTTCTTGCTGACCTCGTTTATATTCTCTATGCTGACCTCGTTTGCAATTTTCCCTTTCATCGCGGTTTGTGCGGACACGCTTTAAAACGATGACCAAAGGGGGGCGGATCCCTCCCTTGGATGTTCGTTGTTAGATAGAGGACAAGACATCTCAAGTAGCGGATTTTACGCACTCAATAGCACCCATTTTTAATTCGGTACTCTATGGGACTCGAATCCGGGTGGGCTGGACGCGCACTCAGTATTCAGACACACTTTTATATTTGCAAAGATGTGCGTATAAACTATTATGATGGATCTCACGCCTTTTTGCTTGCAAGGTAATCCTTGCAGTGCTCTGATGAACAATTGCATCGTAAGATAGGCTGCTTCCAAAATTATATTCTCTTTTTATTTTGACCCTTCCTAAATTTAGTCCGCGGAACATATCGAGGTAACAAAAAAAGACTAACTAAAATACGAGGCAAATTTGCGATGGAGAAAAGACGGTGCGGCATGGCGTGCTTCTCCTTCTGACTTGTTGTATACAGCTACTGTAAGATTAGTCTGTCCACTCTAAAGAGCAATAGTGAATTTAAATAGCAAAATGGGATCTCTCTCATTGTAAATACTATTGGAAGTTGTAAGGGCTTCAAGCATCAAACTGAGGGGGTGTTTGTTTCAGATTTTTGTGGTTTCCAAAGAAAAAAGGCAACAAAGTCAGCCAAACAACATAGTGATGGTGCAGGGCTTGCACTCGTTTGGAGACCCCAAGTGTAAGGTGTGAAGAGCACAACATAGCAAGTTTGTCCTCAGAAAAGAAACCAAGGTTGAATCGACCAGTAGGAGGAATGAGCAACTTTGGAAATGTTGATGCAGTTGATGTAGTAGGGCGCACTACCGGTTCAATTTGTGCTCTATTCCATTTAATCGTCGGGAAGGGCGCCTAAGCGGTCAGCTCCTCTCACTGTCGGTAGCACCCTCTTGTACTTTTTCCGAGGAGGCATTCCGTCGAACAGGTTGCGGGCGTCGTCGGTGCTGCGAGGCAAAGAAACTACCAAATCGCGCGGTTGGACAGGTGGCTTCTGGAGGCGAGGAGGGACAAGGGCTGGTAGGTTGCGGGCCAAGCTGGACGACGGTCGGTCATGGGAAGCTCCGCCGCCTATTGGGGGTTGGCGCCCCAGCGTGGTCAAACGGGGGCTTCATCTGGGAGGAGTGCTTGGTGCGGATGGGCGTAGGGGAGAGATTCGGAGGCGGCGCAGTTGACCGGCAGCAATGCCAGCACCATTGGGGAGGTTCGGGAGGAGCGGCGGCCTGGTGGTTCGCGGGGCGAGAAGACGATGCACAGGAATGGGGAAAGCTGGTGATTTGGGGAGAAGTTGGAGTGGGTTTTTTTAAAGAGGGGTTTTACACACCGGGCTTTTGACAAGACTGAGCTGGGAATGTATAAGTGACAGTGATACCAAGTTGTGCCTTTAGGCAAAGCTGGCCAACGGGCTGGCCCGTCACGGGACGGCCCACGACCTGGTAAACGAGTCTGGCCTGGCATGGCATATAGCGGCCCATGTAGAGTGTGTGCCGGCCGGCACGGGCACGGCCTGAATAAAAAATAAAATAAAAAGGTTAAACGGGCTGTGTCGAGCGGGCCCACGGGCTCGGCCGAGAGGCCCATCATGGCAGCAGGTGGGCCACGTGTCGGGCCTTCTAGGTCTGGCACATGACTGGCCGAGCACGCAGGTCGTGAGCCGGCACACAAGGCACGGCCCAGGTGGCCAGGTCTGCCTTCAGGCTGTTCACCGTCGATGGAAAAACTACTAACAGAGCATCACAGAGGAAAAATGGTCGATGGAGATGAAACCGGGGGCACTTCCCCATTCCGGCAGGATGCCAGAATAGGAACTTGTGTCCTGGAAGTAGAGTTTTCGATGGCGCGGAGCTCAGATGCGTTTCTGGAAATATCGTTAATTGTTCCTATGTTTTTATGAGCGAGGGCGCGGGGGGGGGGGGCTTGAGGTGGGGCATGGCGCCACCAGGCACCTCCCAAGAACGGCCCAGGGGTGGCTGCGGCCACCACCCACCTGGGAGCCGTGGGGCCCATCTTGGGCTGCCCTTCTAGCTCATGGAATTTTCTGGGGAGTAAAAAATCCACAAAAATTTTCATCTCAATCCGAGCACTTTGATTTTTGATCTATTTCTGCAATGCACTAACAAATATACAGAAACTGGCACTGGGACATATTATTAATAGGTTAGTCCATTAAATGATAGAAAACAAAGGAAAACAAAGAGAAAACAGGTAGAAAGCATAGAGCATAAAAAGTTATAGGTACGTTTGGGACGTATCAAGAGTAAATTGAAAGGCTTAGCATGAAAGTCTGTTACAAGGGGATCAGTAGGACTTTTGGAAGTCGATCTCTCAAGAACAACAATGACATCATTGTGATTAATGCTTTCGTCTTTCTTTTAGAACTAAAAAAACAAGGCAACCCGACGAGACGGAGACTATATAGGGCCAGCGGTTGGACGAAGTACTCAATGTTAACCCCTGCTCGGAGTCATAGTGGACTAAGGATGCATTGCCTACATACAACTAAATAGCATATGTATTAATTATACTAAACCACGTTAATTTTATCTTATTTATCCATTTTACTAATGCACTGATGCAGGATAAAACCTTAAGCCCATGCATATTTTAATCATCGATAACAAACCATTTTTACAATGCAAGATTGATCCGATAAAACAAGAATTAATAAGATTTCTATGAATTTTATAATTGTACTCATCAAGCACCTACTTCTCGATTCGATAAAACCTTGGGTTTCAAGGGAAAAAGCTACATACTACATTCGGAAATCCGGATCGAAGTTAGCAGTCGTCACAGCCCCTACCACGATGTTGCTTTGGCTGCCGCACCCGAGTGTTGTTGTTGGCTAGGGGAAGAACACGCAGAGCTGCCTGCAGACCTATTGCTCGCGGGCTCGTCGCCGGTCTCCCGCAGGGTGTGCGGGCATGGGAGAGAGCAAACCCGTGACGTGTGGCCAGACGGCCCGCGTCAGATGCACACGCAACCTATGGGACAGTCCCTGCCCCTGTGCTGAGAAATCAGGTATTTCTTTTTCTATCTTTATTAGGTATTTCTATCTGTGAGTGTTAGGGCACACTTCTACAAGTTGAAAAGCTTTTTTTTCATTAAAATGATTTTTTATTGGTATCTTTAAGTTCCGCAAAAATCATAGGCGTGGATAATGTCGAAACCTATATGCATGTAAAATTCGTGCTCATTATTTTAAGCTACATAAAGATGACAAATCTGATTTTTTTTTTTTAAGTTTTTGAAATATGTGATGTAATGTAATGTTCATAGATTCAACTCTACCCTTTGTCATCTTTGCCCAGCCTAAATATAATGAATTTTTTGTTGATTTTTTTGATTATCTATATTCAGGCAAAAGAAATTGTATTTTTTTGAAACATGAAAATACGGATTTTGAACTTTTCAAATACCGCGTTCCATGGAGCTCGGCCTCAGCTAGATCCGTCCTATAAAAATCCCTTCTCGTCTAGCTAGTTCCTTCATTTTTTGTTGTTGGGTGCTAGTGTTTTGGCAAAACAATCATCCGCGAACGGCAAGTGGAGAAATAACAAAATAAGACAATGACAGACAGGTTCTCCATGTGCAGCCGGCGTTCGGTAGCCTCACCATCACCGGTATAGTGTATGATCAATGTGCGCGTGCGTGTTGTTCTGTTAGTTTTCCCGATCGGACGGCGCCAACACCGGTCGATTTCCGGCAAGATCACACACTAGCTTCTGCCTCCAGTCTACTTGTCCGAACAAACTCTCTCTCTCGCTGCTTGGACAGAGTGAGAAAGAAAGGAAGAATTCCAGGGAGGAGCAACCGAGGAAGAAGACAGAGCGGCGATAGGGTAGGGATCGGTGGAGCCGAACGGGCATCAGATCCAGCCCGCCGCGGCGGCGGAGGAGGTCATAAAGGTCATCATCGACACCAATCCCGGCATAGGTACCTTCGTCCGTCCGCCATTAACGATCCAAACCCTTACCCTTCCAACTGTTCGTTAAATTAACCGTCACGCGCGCGTTGGAGCTGGATATTATCGCGATCCCCATTTTCACACATCGACACGACCTCATCACAGCTCGATCGATCCCCACTCTGCCTTTTCGTAGGGTTAGCTTGCAAACCATTGCGGCGTTGACTGTTCCTTCAGTGGGGGCCCACGCAACATTCTCACACCGGGTCCAGGGCAGATCCATACACACGCTGCTTGCAGGGCCGGCCTAGAGGACGGGGCAGAGGGGCGACCGCCCTGGGTCCTAAGTTGTAGGGGGCCTAACCAAATTAATACATCTATATAGTTAGTACACAATTGTCCAAGGAAAAAAAAGGAAAAGCCAGTTCAAAGCTCACAACCGGAGCAAGCTCAATGCTCTCAGAACACTCAGCACCATCAGTATGTCCTCGGGTGGTACACCATGAAGAGGATGAGCCTGACAATACAGCTGATGGTGATGACTAGCCAAAGGACGATGTAGAAAAAACTGATGTTGCACACCAACATTCGGTTGTGCGCCCGGTGTACCGGTGATATAATGATTGGCACCTATGGCTACAGTGGTGGCACTCGTTGTGAACTGGCAGTGGCACCGACAAGGCCACAAGGGGCTAGAGCAGACCTAAAGTATGATCTAACATGGCATGCTACACGGGCCAAGAAATTACCAATCTCGTAAGATAAGTTTATTTCTTAGTTAGGAGGTAGTCTTCACCATAGATGGCGTATATGGTACGAAGAAAACAACATGGTTTATTCATAAAAAACAAAACTGGTCAGCACTGATAAAGTTTAAGTAGATTTAGTGAAAGCTATGACTAAGTATCTAGTTTTAATAGCATGTACAAATTTATATGTGAGAAAATTACATAAGAAATTGTGTACACTAGATAAGGTCAAACAAATTTCAACGAGCATAATAGATCAAACCAAATGAAAGTGAAATTATGGAATCATTAATACTTTTGTATGGCCGATGGTTGTTAGTTTAAATGCTTATATTTCAATATTAAGTACATATAATCACACGTCGTGGGATTATTATTGGAAACAATGTTTCTTGTAAGACACAATTGAAGAAATAACATAGGAAGCTAGTACTTCAATTTATTCTCTAGAACTTTTTATAAACTTTCTGATCTAACGATACACTTGAAACTTCTATTAAGATATTTGCTAAAATAGATTCAATAGATATTTCTCCCAAAATGTTATAGATAGTTAAGTATAAGTTCAACTTCAAAAAATGAAGAGGTGCACAATTTAGTTTACGATTTTTGTCTATGTGGAAACAACAAAAATACTAACATAGTTTTATTTACAAAATATTTAGATTCAACAAAAGATAAATGTATTTTGAATGTTTATTTTTATGTAAAAGAAGGATATATGCAATATTAGAAAAATAAAATATAGAGTTAAATGCATTAACTATATAAGATTGTAATATAATAAATCTAAATATATTAAAGTATAGGAGTTTGATACAAATACATTGGCTTAAATTGCCCTGGGCCCAGAATTTTTTTGGACCGGCCCTGGCTGCTTGCCTGCCTGCCTGGTTTGTACTGCTAGGACTGAATCCAAACACCCTGTCTTTCGTTTAAACCGAAACAGAGGAGGGAGCTGATTCAATCCCTTTTTTCTAATCTCTGTTGCATCATTCTCAAACAGCAAACTTATTCTTCTTTTGTATCAGAATCTACTTATTCTTCTTTTGTATCATTCATCATTGTGTATGTACGACGTCGTGGGAATCTTTTCCTTCTTCAAAACAAGAAGAACAAAACACACTACTGTTATTTTCCTTCATCTGCTAACTTCAGTTGTGCCTGGTTGATGAACTTTATCACTGTCTCAGACGACAGCGTGGCCATCATGATGGCGTTCCAGGCGCCGGGCGTCCAGGTCCTGGGCCTCACCACCATCTTCGGCAACTGCACCACCGCTGTCATTTAATTGGCCACGTGATCCATCATAAGGGGTGATGTTTATTTATTTAGCTATTCCTATTTGTGGCTCCGTCCGAAGAAGATTAAAACTAGACAAGATATACAAACATGTTATGCAATGAATCACTATGCCAGCTAAATCCGTGCAGCCCTCAAGAACGTTTTCCACATATAAGACACAAACACACACTTGAGCTTGTCATCTTGCGCATTAGAGTATTGGGCTTTGTCTCTCATTGAGACCTACTACTTGCTGCAATTTACTTTCCGCATTTTAGTTTACTTGCACTACACAATTAAAACACAAAAACACCTGTTGCTTTTATTATTCCTTTGCTATTCTACTCACCAGTTCCTTCTGCTCCTCGTGGGTTCGACAACCTTTCTAATTCGAAAAGTACTACAATTGATCTCCTGCACTTGGTAGCCATCAATAGCTCAAAATATACCTCTTTCCAAATAGACAAATTTCCGTCGATTCCGCTGAAACCGCGCAAAATTTGAATTACAGGTGCCTCATAGTTTTCTCTTTCTTTTTTGGAAAAATCATTTTTAGATGCACATGTACCTATTTAAACATAGATACACCAAGAGTTCATCAATATTCATCCCCTATGTACGAACGGTCATGCCCGCCGTCTTGACTTTTTTCCTAAAACCGGCTTAGAAAATTCCAGAAAATTCAAAAAATCTCGAAATGATGCAAGGCCTTCGCGTGGTGTCATTATATATGTCCTAGTATCCACCAAAAATAATAAACTTGGAATATGAAAACTGGGTTGAAAAGGTGTTCATAAAAATGAGTTATCTTCTCCGAAGATTCTTCGGTTTCGGGCCAAATGACGGATGTTATGGCCACACTCATGGCATCGTTTGTTCAAACGTGCCCATATTCTACATAAGCATGCATAATGGAACAACTAACAATGTTCACTAAGAAACTTTTATTTTTTATTGAATAAAAACATAATTTTCCATTTTCGGAGTGTCAAAAAAGGTTTTTTTTGTGAAGCACCTACCGAAAATATGTTACAGAATTGTACAAAGTAAAATTCTAAATATATTATGTCATATTTGATCTACAAATAACAAATTTAATACCTCTCAATAGCTCAAAATACACCTCTTTTTAAATAGACAAATTTCTGCCGATTCCGTTGAAACCGGGCCAAATTTGAACTACATGTGCCTCGTAGTTTTCTCTTTATTTTTTGGAAAAATCATTTTTAGATTCACAAGTACCTATTTCAACACAGATACACCAAGAGTTCTCAATATTCACCCCCTAGATACGAAAGGTAATGCCCGCCGTCTTGACCGTTTTCCGAAACCGGCTTAGAAAATTCCAGAAAATTCAAAAAAATTCGAAATGATGCAAGGCCTTCGCGTGGTGTCATTATATATGTCCTAGTATCCATAAAAAATAATAAATTTGGAATACGACAACTGGGTTGAAAAGGTGTTCATAGAAATGAGCTATCTTCTCCGAAGATTCTTGGGTTTCGGGCCAAATGACAGATGTTATGGCTACACTCATGGCATAGTTTGTTGAAATGTTCCCATATTCTACACAAGCATGCGTAATGGAATAACTAACAATGTTTACGAAGAAACGTTTATTTTTATTGAATAAAAACATCATTTTCCATTTTCGGAGTGTCAAAAAAGGTTTTTTTTGTGAAGCACCTACAAAAAATATGTTACAAAATTGAACCAAATAAAATTATAAAGTTGTTAGAACATATTTTATGTTCAAAAAACAAAATTAATACTTCTCAATAGCTTTAAATACACCTATTTTGAAAAAGACAAATTTCTGACGATTCAGTTGGAACCGGGTCAAATTTGAACTACAGGTGTCTCGTAGTTTGCTCATGAAATTTTGAAAAAATCATTTTTAGGTACACAAGTACCTATTTCTTCAGAGATACACCAATATTTTCTCAAAATTTCACAATTAGTTAAGCACGATCTTGCCCGCCATTTTGAGTAAAAAACCGTAATTCAAAATTCCCTAGAGTCTCAAGAAATATATGCTCATGGGAATGATTGTATTGTGTTTAAAAAATGGTTTCAGATGGTCTATAATTACTACAAATAGTTTTACAATTTCTTCAAAATTGGTTACGGTCAATTTGTAGGTGGAGTTCAAATTATAGAATGAAAACAGAAAAAAAAAGGAAAAAAAAACTCGACCAAGCCCAACCCGGTTGCCAGCTCTACCGCGCTAGCAGCCCAACACTTTCTTCCCCGCCTAATTCGGCCCATACCAAGTAGAAAGCTTCCCTGCCCAATTTCCTCTCCCTAATAAATTTCGTGGCTACGATGGGCCTTGGCCCAAAATCACGTCAATAGACATCAAAAGCGGCGAACACATTGTTCATACAACAACCATGCAGTGGACTGGTGGTTTGGTGAGGCAACGGTGGTGCATGAGGTACATGGTTCGAATCCCAACAATCCCATTTTTTGCGAATTTATCCTGGAAGTTCGCACTTCTACATGTTACCTGTCCCACGTGTCAATGGCAGTACGTCCCACGTGGCAGCTGACCTAGGTCCCACATGTCAATGGGAGTGTGTTCTTTATCCTGGCAGTTCGCACTTCTACATGTTACCTGTCCCACGTGTCAATGGCAGTACGTCTCACGTGGCAGCTGACCCAGGTCCCACATGTCAATGGGAATGTGTTGCCAAGTGGTAGATGTGTCTATCCAACATACATGCCACGTGGGCGGAGTTGATGCCACATGGGCAGAGTTGATGATGTGTCTATCCAATAGAGGTACCACGTAGGCGGAGTTGATGATGTGTCTATCCAACAGATATGCTATGTAGGAGAAATTGATGATGTGTCTATCCAACAGACATGCCACGCAGGTGGAGTTGATGATGTGTCCGTGCAATCGTACCAACGCATCCACATTTACAATGTCATGACGATTAAATTCGTCGTGATAGGTTAAAAACAAGACAATGATCGTTCCTGACGATATCACTTTACAAACCACGACGTTTTTTTAACCAAATCGTCATGAAAAATCAACATTTTGATCCCCTTCAACGGCTAACGACGATATGGCAACAAATCGTCGTAACTTTATGACGTTTTCGTCCATCGTCGTTGCAGGAACGTCATGTATCAACACATTTCTTGTAGTGACCGCTTGACGACGACATAGACCATGGGCTATATGAAATCTTCATTTTGGTTCATGCCCATGAAAAGATACCTAACCACACATAGAGATGCGACACACACATATCATGGGTTAGTTCACAAATCTATATTGACAATTGCTTACCATACCATGAGATACACAATCCCACTTGGTACAACTTGTAGCTTTGTGTGTTGATCACTAGCTTGATCAACCTTGTATCTTTGTTTCTCACTTCAAATGATGATGTCTTGAAGATGATAATGAAAGATCACCTAATCCTTTTCTTCAAGACATACTAACAATAAGCTCAACTCAAACCATGACCATTCTTCATATAAATCCTTCCATATAACAATGGCCATCAAGGAAGCTAATAGAGTTCAACACATGAACTCCATTATTTCCTATGGGAAAGATCTACAAGGATAACTAAATGCAAACATTAGTCCATAAGGTTTGTCATTAATTACCAAAACCACATATGGGGGAACCATGCGCTTTCAATCTCCCCCATTTTGGTAATTGATGATAATCCCTTTTTACGAGGATTTATATGATGAATTAAGCAACCATGCTAAACTAAGAGCAAGGATGCAATAGCATGGAAAGGAAAATGCTTAAGAACGAAACTAAAACATAAACCAAATTCCCTTAAACCCTCTAAACTTCTCCCCCATTGGCATCCTATTGCCGAAATGGGCAAAAAGATTAGAAGGTCAATATAACAAGAGCTCCCCCATAGTGTATGCATTCCTCATGATGTGAGTGAAATTAAGTGCATATGTCCAACTACGAATAGATGGAGTGAGATCAAACTATATTGAGGATCCAAAGATTTACAAGTAAAGTCAAAGTGAAGGATACATTCACAAAGAAGCAACCAACCAAAAGATCAAAAAAAAAAACGATTGCCCAAAATCAATATTTTGATAAGATCAACCAAGTGTTCTAGACAATCAAGAGGGAACTCCCCAAAGTACATGCACAATGTTAGGTTTGAGTTACTATATAATGTGCACAACATGGACTCATCACTCCCTTCTAGATAATTTTGAACACAAAAAAGAGCAAGAGAATAGATTGGAAATGAAGAAAAGCAACTTGCAAACAAATAAAAGTTGAGCACCTAAGATCAAGGCGACAAATAAAGATTTACTCAACCGAAATAGATAGGTGTGACAAGGAAAAACATTTTTTGGAGACTAATAGGATGATAGAATCATCAACATAGTCTTTAAATATAAGAGGCACATAGTGAATATCATGTCTTTCCCATACACACAAACCAACAAAAGATAAAACACATAAGTCCACAAGCTTATTACGATGCAAAAGGAATTCCAAAAGAAAAGCAAAGCTTGTGCCTTTTAGGAACCACCAAGGAATATAAAGTAATAAAAAGTGGTCACTAAAGAAATAGAATATCAATTGAATATGTAACTATTATCGTGTGTATAAGTTTCTAAGTGGACACCAATCACAAAGATATATATCCACAAAGAAACATGCACATACAAAATAGGTACAAAGGTGAAGAGCATGCTATTCAAGAGAGGTTCATAAATGGACCAATAAGATTTTTGCTTGAAAGCAAAGCACTAAGCTTAGTTTAATCTTAAGGGGATATAGATGAACAAACAAAACTCATCAAAGCATCACAAATATCACAAGGGAAAAGTGATAGTCATAATGTTTCGAGAAAGGTAACGCATATCACAAAATATTCAAAAGGTTTTTGAGAATTCATCAATATTGCATACGAGAGACTTCAAGTAGAAGTTGCTAGATTAATATACTTGGGATTGGTGAATCATGAAAATGATTATAAATGTCCCCTTAGTATGTAATCATCCAGGCTTACTCATAGTTGCAATGAAGATGCTTTTGATAAGACATTTGCAAGAACCAAATGAAATGCAACAAAAGGAAATCATGCCAAGATGCAACCTACACAAGGTTGAAAGCTAGAAATGTATGCATGAGATAGATACTTGTTACCGAGACGACATTGGTGATGAAGAGGATGCGAGTTTGATAATTATCGTAGCTTGGCTCCTATAATACCATGGTGAGAACACCTTCCTTATGAATGGAGCAAGCAACCAATGTATCTCCATTGTACCTAAAAAACAAAATTCAAGTACAAAATGGTACCCAAACTCATTGGGTCCAATGTAGTTAGAACAACTACAATACATAGGACAAACTCCAAATAAATATGTGCATATTAGTATGAATTTGAATTTCATGCACATCTTAGCCATTTTGGATTTGATGGAGTTTATCCTATATATTGGATCAACAAAAGTAAGCATGCCAAAAGATATACATAGTAAATATGCATGCACAAAACTTTCAAGAACCAAAACAAGATACAAATTGGACAAAGAACCAATTAAACCAATAAGCCACTCACAAGAGTGAAAATAAATAGAATTGTCAAAATTAATTCAAGACCCAAATCAACACATGATTGAGGAAACCAAATAGAGAAGATAAGAAAAACATCAAAGAATAAACAAACCCTCTATACTTTTCATGATAGCACACAAAGTACCAAGACGAAAAATGTTCATCTTCCAAAGAGACAAGTCATTGGGATAAAATACAAATTTAAAGACAACAAGTGTTCATACGCATATAGGATAGTTCTTCCAATAATAGTGCATTATTTATGATCTTGCATTTGAATACAAAATGTACACAATGGAATCATTACTCTCCATATATATTATTCAAACACTAGTCACGTTTAAATAAAAACAAATAGATGCAATACCAATTTAAAGAACGGTGATCTACTCAATGTAAGATAGCTTCCCAAGAATAGTGCAACCCAAAGAAGTATGACTTTGAACATAAGTGCACGAGTATGAGATCATTGCTTTTCCTAACTCAAGAAAGCATAAAACACATTTTAATAGAGCAAGGAAGACACAAAGGAGTTTGAACCAAAAGAAATCCTTGGCAAGAAGGAAGGCAATTTTAGAGCAATGGCCAAAGTAAATATGATCAATAAACTTACCACAAATTATTATAACTTGTCAAAGACAAGAGATGTATAGAGATATTTCTCGGTGGTAGATTGGTTCACAATCATATTCACAAAACATAAGCATGTGGTAAAATATAGGAACAATAAAAAACATGCTTAGGAAGAGATTCTTGAAGGCTTCAAATAAAATCGAATATGCAAAGAACTAAGAAACTCTCTAACAAACAAGATACCAAAGAAGAGAGACACAAGATATTTTAAGCAAATATGGAACTTGTTTGAGCAACATGCCACTTAGGAACAAGATAACTAGAATATCAACTCTAGGTGGCAATACCTCACATATTCACATTTTCTAGGCTTGTAATATGCACATAGCTTATTAATCCCCCATAATGTGATAATCCATTGAAAACAACAAGAGGCAAAAATAAATCCAACTAGAGAAAGTTAATGGACATTTAGAAATTGAATTTCTCATGAAAATGACATACCACATAGAGACCAGATAATATTGATATATCAACACTAAGTGGTATTCCTCATGTACACACATTTTAGGATAGTAAAGTGCAAGGATAGTCCATTAATCTCTCAAAGAGCCAACTAAAATAAGCAACGATAACAATGAAGGATCAACACAAAGCACACAAGTACATGAAGTGCAAACCACAAACTCATGCTAGATTAACCAAGATGGGCAAGTAGTAAGCACATCATATACAAACACATGCTAGAGACAAAACTAACATATGCAAGGGAGCATGCAACTTTCAATGAATATATGATTTAAATACAAGTTACCGCAAGGAGGAACATTGGATAAGATATATAATCCAAGTGACTTGGCTTGAGAAAATATAATTGATGAAGATCCCTTAATTCTTCATGAGATAGCCAAGTCTCCAGTTCCCTCCAACAACACCTATTGATCAAGTTTGAGCTTGTTGGTCCCCAACCAAGTTGGGTCCTAAGAGGTTAGTCACAATAGGTTTGGCAACCCAAATGGTTCTTTTCTTGACACCACTTTGAGTACCAACATACTTGGCAAACACATTGCCCACATTATCCTTACGAATGGAATAAACATCATCAACAAGGATAGGGTTGGATAATGTACCATTAGTGCATGAAGAAGCAAAGTGTCCCTTCTCACGAAAAAGGTAGCAACGTCGACTCTTTTCTCTCTTCTTGATAGGTCCTTAATTTGAGGAGCATTGGCTTGAGTCTTCTTAGGAGGTGGCCGTTAATCAACTCGTGGTTGAGCATGAGATTGAACAAGAGGCCGCTTCCCTAGTTGCTTCTCACTTAGAGGCTTCTTCTTCAAAGGGCAAGATCTAACATGGTGCCCTTCAATCTTGCACTTGAAGCAAATAATCTTTGCCGAATCTTTTTCTTGTTCTTGGCCCTTCTTATTGTCAATAATGGAGTTGTTCTTGATATTGGAGTTGAATCCAAGTCCACTCTTGTCATTGGGAAGTCTTCGCACTCTCAACATCTTGTCAAGGGTGGAACTCCCTTCATGACACTTTTCCAAGTCTTTCTTCAAAGAAGTGACTTGGGCCTTGAGCTCTTTATTTTCCTCTACATGGTTAGAATCAACACAAGAGCTAGAGGAAGTAGATTCTTCATTGTTAGAGCAACAAGGCAAGGAAAGAAACTCATCACAAGATGTAGAAACATTATGAGAGGATGAGTTACTAATACTAGAACAAGGCAATATAGCATTAATATAAGAGATTGTTCTAGTAACCATATGAGGCTCACAAGATGTTACCTCTATAGTGATAGCCTCAAGAGATAATTTTAGATTGGTATGGGATGCTAGAAGATCCTCATGAGAGCTAGATAGCTTTTCATGACTTTCTTCCAATTTCCCACACTTGCTAGTCATTAACTCAAGTTGAGCCCTTACCTCAACATTCTCCTTCAAATAGATGCTTAACAAGATGTGGAGTTAGTAGTACAAGCATCATTACAAATAGAAGAATACAACTTGGCAAGCTCATTATTCAACCTAGAGTTTTCCTCAATAAGATTAGCATTGCCAACAACAAATTCAACCTTTTCATTTTTAAGCACTTTATATTTAGCATTGGTATGGTCGCGTGCTTTAGTGAGATAGGCTATTTGTTCATTATAGAGCTCCTCAAGAGATTCAAGTTTCTCCTCAAGAGTAACTCTGAGCTCATACTCTTCCTCAAGAGACGTAGTGAGGGATGCCTTTTCATCGGCATCACTTCTTTCGATCTCACCTTTATTTTCAATGATTTTAGCGCTATAAATAGCAAAAGCCAATATTTCACCCAAAGGAGTGATAGCTTTACTACCTTTAGGGAGATCAAGAAGAACCAACTCACCCTTCTCCATTAAGGAGACCTCATCCTCATACTCTCCACAAGATAAATCCTCATCCTCATCATCACAAGATGTCGTGGGTTCCAAAGGTGGAGATGCCTTTGAATCCCTAGCCATAAGGCACAAGTGAGGATAGGAAGGTGATGAAGAGAGAATGCATGAAGCTCAATTGAGGTCCATGTCTTGTTCCAATATAAGTTGGGATTCCTCTACATTGTTAGCCACACAAGTACTAGAGGAAATGGAAGCATTGTTTTTATGAAAACAAGACATAGGAAGCATATCATCATGAGATTTAGTTAATCAACTATTACATGATATGCAAGGACTATCAATACTAGCATGTATGGAACTTTGAGTGCTAGAAGATATTAAGTCCAAAGATAGATCATTGCAATGGGATAGAGATGAAGTATACTAAATAGCAAATTCACTATCCACAATGCAATTTCTACCACCATATCATTACCTTGTGACAAATCACATTTAGGTGGAGTGGAGAAAGACGTGAACTCATCACGGACGGAAGTGGATGGAGAACAATCATCCTCAATAATGTTGGACACATCATATATATCTTGAAGTTTTGTCCATAGCTCATGAGCGTTCCGAAAATGCATGATTGATTCAATAACTACACCGCTCAAAACGCACAAGAGACCATTAGATACAAGAGTATCGAGATAAGAGTTTTCCTCATCCTCTAAAGATAAATCTTGAGAATCCTTTGGAGGAGGAAAATCCATATATACAATTCTCTTAACATACTTTGGACCCATGTCCGTAAGAAAATTAAGAATGCGAATTTTCCAAACATCATAATTTCTACCATAGAATATAAAGCGGTATCGTGCTCTATTTCTCTAAACGACATTGTACTCTCTAATATTTAAAGCCTAATAAAGATAGACGAGGCTCTGATACCAATTGAACGGACAACGACGTCGCCTAGAGGGGGGCGTGAATAGGCGATTAAAACTTTTCCGGTTAAGGCTTGCTAAATGCGGAAATAAACTAGGTGTTTAAATTAACAAGCACACAACCTAAATATTCTAGGGTCAACTAGGTGCACCAACAACAAGGTGATAGCAGATATATAAATTCAAGCTCGAAGGCTATCAAATGTAAATTGCATAAGTAAAAAGCTCGCGTATAGAAATAACCGAGGCACACGGAGATGATGATGTATTCCCGAGTTCCTCCCACAAAGGGGAGTACGTCTCGTTGGAGGGGTGTGAGCTCACCACAAAGTCCTACTCAACGCCACAAAGGCCTCACCCTATTCTCCGATGAACCCCGCCACAAAGGCCTAGTTCACCTTCCACTATTGGCAACCTTCAAACCCGAGGCACGCATCCACAACTTAATTGGAGGCTCTCGGTGTCACCACAATCTTGGGGCACACATCCACAACTAAATTGGAGGCTCCCAAGAACACCACAAGCCGTCTAGGGTCCAAGACCCAAGAGTAACAAGCTCACAAACTTTCACTTCCACGAATCCTCGTGGAGAGAGCAAACCGATGCAACCGATGAAAATGGCAAGAGCACAAGTTCTCAAATCCTTCACTCTCAAATTCCAACAAAGAAACAAATGCTTATGGGGGAATAAGAGAGGAAGAACAATGGAGGAGAAACACCAAGAACTCCAAGATCAAGATCTACTAGGTTTCCCTCACTAAGAAGGAAGATGGATTGGTGGAAATGTAGTTCTAGATCTCCTCTCTCTTTTCCCTCAAAGATATGAAAGAATAATGAGAGGAATTGAGAGAGGGGCAAGCTTTCCAAGGTCAACAATGGAGGAGAGAGAGGGGAAAAATTCGTGCTTAGAAGACCTAACTCTTTGGGGAAGAAAGGGGGCCTATTTATAGGTCCCGCGAAAAAGAGCCGTTGCAGGAGAACTTACACCGGAGACTCCGGTAAGTCTCCGGTGTGAGTCCAGTGGAGACACCATACTCGCAAACACAAGTTCCTACACAGAAAACAATCCACACTGGAGACTCCGGCCTGAAGACCGGAGACTCCGGCCTGAACCGGAGACTTCGGCCTGAACCGGAGACTCAGGACACTCTCCGGACCCTATACAGTGAGTGACACCAAGGGAACAACCCCTGGGGGAGTTTTTGGTCCGGAGACTCCGGACTGCACACCGTTGACTCCGGATAGCCGGAGATTCCGGCCCAAAGTCCGGAGACTCCGGACTGGCGAAAACTGCAGAAACACCAATACTAAAACACTCATAACTTTTGCGTCCGGACTCCGTTTTTTATGATCTTTGGCTCGTTGAGTTCGCAATGAAAAACTCTACAAGATAATGCAGAGAAAAATCACTTCCCAACGATGGAAATTAAAACAAAATGTAGAAAGGTTTAACCTCTCTAAAAGGAACAACCGGTAAAACCTCCATCACCGAAACGAACATAACTTTTGCGAATGAACTCCGAAAGAGGTGGATCCAATTGGGTTGGAAAGATAACAGCAAGGAGTATCCAAAGAAAAATGAATGGAGAAGTTAACACACATGAAAGGTGTGGAAACATTCTCAAAGATGAACCAGATATTTTCACCACCGAAAACGCAACAAGTTTTTCTTACCAAAACCGTTTTCGATAAACCTTGGCTTGTCATGAAGATCACGAAAATCACCAATATCCCAAGGAGATAAAAGCCAAATAAGAACCAAGAAATATGATATGCAAAGGTTTGAGCTCTCCATAACGATCCGATCAAGTTACTGACTTGAGAGCCCCTCTTGATAGTACGACTATCTATCCTATAACCCGGTCTCCCAAAGCCACGAGACCGGTAAAATAGAAAACCTATAAAGATTATACCTTTTCCTTGAGCATTCCACTTGAGCTAGATGGTGACGATCTTGACTCTCTCAAGTTGGATCTTCTTTCTTGATTGCGCTTGCTAGCACAAGCTCCGCTTGATGAAGACTTGCAAGTTGCTCCCCCATACACCATTATGGGAGAGACTATCTCCCACATACACCATTATGGGAAAAACTCTTCTCGAAAATCTTCAGAAGGCCAAAATATCCAAAAGGGTGGCAAGTATCAAGCATAGGATATCTTCTAGATGCTTCACTTGAGCTTCCACGTCAAGCTAGGTGACGAACACCGCTTGACGACGACATAGACCATGGGCTATATGAAATCTTCCTTTTGGTTCATGCCCATGGAAAGATACCTAACCACACATAGAGATGCGACACACACATATCATGGGTTAGTTCACAAAGCTATATTGACAATTGCTTACCATACCATGAGATACACAATCCCACTTGGTACAACTTGTAGCTTTGTGTGTTGATCACTAGCTTGATCAACCTTGTATCTTTGTTTCTCACTTCAAATGATGATGTCTTGAAGATGATAATGAAATACCACCTAATCCTTTTCTTCAAGACATACTAACAATAAGCTCAACTCAAACCATGACCATTCTTCATATAAATCCTTGCATATAACAATGGCCATCAAGGAAGCTAATAGAGTTCAACACATGAACTCCATTATTTCCTATGGGCAAGATCTACAAGGATAACTCAATGCAAACATTAGTCCATAAGGATTGTCATTAATTACCAAAACCACATATGGGGGAACCATGCGCTTTCAAGTGTGGAGGAGGAGATTACGAAACGCGGTTTAAGTTGCCAAGTGAGAGGAGGGGGTAGACCGTTTTTTCACAATGCATCGAGGCGTCGCGGTTGTAATTTTTTTGCGTGTTTTCACATCACTCAGTCCGGCCGGCGCAAGTGAATCTAGCTGCAGGCGTCGGTGGCTAGGTGGCGATCGAATCACACTCGCGTGCGTGGCTAGGTGGCTGCATCCATGGCGTGCATGGCAGCGTTGCATGGCTAGGTGGCGACAGAATCGCAACCGTGCTTGGCTAGGTGGCGGCTGAATCGCAACCTTTTAAGCATGCAAACTAGTCAACATTGCGCTCATCAATACCAACGTCGGGCGCATGCATGTCATGCTAGAAATGATGGCATGCATACAAG
Organism: Alopecurus myosuroides; assembly: GCA_028641055.1. Lineage (NCBI taxonomy): Eukaryota > Viridiplantae > Streptophyta > Magnoliopsida > Poales > Poaceae > Alopecurus > Alopecurus myosuroides. The sequence goes on from JAPCYS010002976.1 coordinate 78,358, forward strand.
GCTATGCTAGGAGGCTGAATTTAATTATCAACAAATTCGGCCCGTTCTACGATGTACGAAGCATACAACGGCCCAATGGACAATGCCACAGAAACGCAACCGCACTTGTCCCACTTGTCGGGTCCGATGAGCGACACAGTCCCACACGTCCCCACTAGTCAGAGTTAACGGAAGAAACATCACCGTCGAGTGTGAGCATTCGTGAGAGTTTCACCTAAGGAGATGGGAAAAGTTAGTAAGACTTTCAACCGTGGGAAAAGTGGGTAGAATTAAGGAATCAAGGGCACATGAGTAATAATCCCTTAATAAAATGTTCTAAGTTTTGCCGTAAGTTTGCATACTGGACAATTTATGAATACATACGGATTGACGGATTTAGTCGCCACTAGGGCACTAATCCTAACATCCCCGACATGCTTTCATTCAGCTTTTGTCAATCTCCATACTGTATGTCTATACCCAAATACCTATTAAGAAATTGAACTTGTCCACATCTGAATAGTTCGGCATACTGAGCAGCGTGTCCTAGGCCTCACCGAAGCAAAACAATTTGTTTTTGGGTTAGTTTATTTTAAACCAGATGATTGCTTGAATGCTAACAATATTAATTTTGAGTCCCTAGCCATTTCCATGTCATGTTTCATCAAGAGACTCATACATAATTATATAAAAATGATATGAATTACAACCATACTCTGCATCAACATATTAAGAACTAGTTGAGACATCAACAATACACATAGCCAAAAATAAAAAAGAAGAATAAAGAGAAAACCCCGTCATAGTGATTAATCACTCATAGCACCTAACTATAAGAGGTTACACATTTTTGATCTTGGACGAGAGTGAACACTTTTTTTTGCAATAAGACACATACATTATGGTCATGCAACCATATATAGCTGGTCAGCTGCCGCTTAAGCCTAAGAATATACAACTAGTCTGCTGCCGCTTAAGCATGCCTGGTGGACTTCTCTTCCCTCCCCCAACTCGCATGAGGGCAGGGAGGAGACCCAATGGGACTCCAATTATCTCATGATGCGGCTAGGGAAGGGAGGGAGTCATACAAGCACTCCACCTCCCATCGAAGCCGGCCAGGCCCCATATATAAGGAGGAGGGGCGCACCACCAGATGCATCTCATAACATGCACCCTAGGCGAGGTAGTCGCACTCACCAACACCACACGAGCCCCCACGACGCCATGGTGCCTCATCTACATCATCTACACCGCGAGAAGTATGACGGATTACTGCCCCAGCGTGACCTAGTTCTCTCCGTTAATCATGAGAGCCTCAGATCTTCATTGACAACGTCCCGACTTCATCATTGGTGCTTGATCACATTTTGACCTGTGTTTCTGATCACGTACATGTGGATACCATGGAGGTGATGCAATTGTGGCACTTGGTCGTGGGATCATACATCTCTCTCGCGATTAGACACGTTTAATTGCAAGGATCGACTACATCTACTTCCATGTCGATCTAGTCACCGACGATCTTCCCCTAGTTCGATAGAAGAAGGTATGTTTCATTGCCTACCGCTTTTCATTTTATCTTGATTTATGAGCTAGAAAATTTAGTTTTCAGTAGCGCATTCGCCAATAGATGGTGCAACATGTCGTGACGTCGACGATTATGGTGTTCCTAGGATATTTGTTTCATAACATTAAGCAAATAGAAAATACAAATACGATGTTATGATCATACGCTAGAAACATCATCAAGATATTTGTTTGATCATATTATCTAGTGATCTCTGCCATGATATTTAAAAAGTTATAATATACAACACATACAATCTGCACTATAATTTGTGCAATTGTCAAAAAATTCAAGAAGAAATTTTTGTTAAAGTAAGTTTAACTTTAATCTTAGCTGAATGTGAAACAATTAAATAATGTTATGGTTTTACTTGTGGAAACAAAATAAATTAGGCTCCTTAAAATTGTTGGATGATAAAAGAAGTTCTGAAAGGTATAAAAGTTTAGTATGAATAATCGTGTTTTTTAAGTACGGTTTAGCCAACCTAGAGAAACCAAAGTTATAAAGAGCTGATTACGAAAATGGGTTTGCAAAATTAGTCATCTTCCAATGCTTCGCCGATAAAGAAAGAAACACTCTATGGGTATTAATAATATAAGAGAAACAAATGATCAAAATTAGTCATCTTCCAATGCTTCGCCGATAAAGAAAGATCCACAGTGACCCGGAAGCGGCGGATATCGTGTTCACGTCGGGCGCCGACATCGTCGTGGTCGGCCTGAACATCACCACCCAGGTGGGCTTCACGGAGGTAGACCTGTCGGAAATAAGGAACTTGGAGGTCCGGGGAAGCACGCGCAGTTCCTGTGCGACATCTGCAAGTTCTACAACGACTGGCACTTCAAGTCCTATGGCGACCCGGCCGTGTTCTTGCATGACCCGGTGAGCTTGGCAACGCTGGTGCGGACGGAGCTGTTCACGTTCCGAAAGGGCGTGGTGAGGGTGGAGACGCAGGGCATTTGCCGAGGCCACACCTCCATGGACATGGGCCTCAAGAAGTAACAAATCTATCTATCTGCACCTTTTTTTTCTCTGTCGCAATGTTCGGAGATTAATTGTGGCAAGTTACTGACCAGTGATCACCGTGCTGCTGCCTACGTATATGCAGGTTCAACGGGGAGAACGCGTGGACAGGGTACACGCCCATCTCGGTGGCGTGGGCGGTCGACAAGGCCAATGTCGTCGCCTTCATCAAGGAACTCATCACCGCAGCTTAAGCAGTAGTAAAATCATCTGAAATGTAAAGATGGATTAATACATTCATATATAGTTCATTCGATGCACTGCAAGAAGACACATTGTCTCGTGACATTATTAATTTGCTGGTTGTGAATTGTGGCGATTTAACTGTTCGGAAAATGAAGACTTGTTTCTTGCTCTCGATTCCTCACGTATGGTGGTAGATTATACAGATAGGCAACTGTGTTCTACCCTTTGTACCAACATTCCACCATTACGGGAGAAAATCTCTTTGCCGTGTGCCAAAAGCACACGGCAACGTCTTTGCCGTGTGCTTTTCATCGTGGCACACGGCAAAGATTACACGGTAGAGAATTGCATGGCAACGAACTCTTTGCCGTGTGCATTTTTTCGTGGCACACGGCAAAGAAACAAAGTGGGTCCCACCACCACTTGGTCACGCACGAAACGGAAACGGAGAAAAGTGGGTTCCACATGTCAGTCTTTGCCGTGTGCATGTGGAACCCATTTTTTTCGCCACCGTGGGCCAGCCATGTCAGTCTTTGCCGTGTGCCAGCACACGACAAAGGCTGATCGAAATATCATTTTTTGTCCCCTTTGCCGTGTGTCTACGCACGGCAAAGGTGACCACAAAAAACAAAAAAAAAATATCCAAAAGGGCTAGCAATTTCATATACAATTACACAATGATGACCAGAATTAAAGAAAAAAAAGCTAAAATTATTAGCAATTTACATATACAATTACACACATGATTAAGCAGAGTGCGAGAGCAAGGCAAAACCTCTAGATAGGTTTACATATACAATTGCTAACAATCTCATTTGTCCACCTATAGACAGGTTTGTCCGCAGCCTCATCTACTTTGGCGAGTAGATAAAATGCTGTAATATTTTTGAGGAATCAGGACCGAGATAATAATAAGCCAGGTTGCATATCTTACATCATATTGAATTATGCTTAGAAGAAAATACTTCTGCATGCCCCATTTTTTATAGCAACTTCATCAAATAATAACAGGCATGATTTAGGGAATGGAACCATCTTGGCAAGATTCACTAATATTAGAAAATAAGGAATGAACCGGAAAAAAAATCTACTAAATTTCTATAATTCCCAGGTAACTATGCTTTCTAACCAAGTAAGCAAGTTCAGCTTTAAAAACATAACAGTTCTTGTACCGAGGAGAAATAGACGATCACATAAACCAGTACATTAACACGGATCACAGATACCAATCAGAAATACTATTTGCGGGCTTAGAGTGCATATCAGGTTTAACCATTTACATACACATGAAGGATGATGAAATTGCCAGGTCCATTGCTATCAAGTCTCAATATAAGCAATTAAGGTGGAGAGAAGGGGGAGTAGCCAAGAATTACTTGAACCGTGGTGGCCGAGAAGAGGGCCACGCTGAAGTTGCCGCGATCGAGAACATATGTGGCTGTCACTCGCAAGGTTGTTCGCCCTCTTGATGTCTACATGGATAACACGATCCAGGCTGCTTACAAGGTTGAAATGCTTCCATTGTGTCGAGCTTTGTCAGATTTTACTCCCTGTAAGACAGGTTGCTACTATGATTATCACAAAGTAATGATACAAAGACCAAGATTAGGACACAAGGGAGATAGAAAACTGCATAGATCAACAATTAGGCGTCTTTGTAGCAAAACAAGGAGAAGCTAGTGATAATGACAGATCATACGTTATGCACAAAAATAATTCAACATTTTTAGCAGAGTGCAAGTCTCTGGTGCTATTTAATTTTGAACACATACTGATGCAAGCTTAACTAATATATGGGATTGGTACAGCTCGAATAAACCCGATTAGATATTAGGCATCAATCTGCAGCCAAACCTGTTGCATCTCTACTTGCAATACAATTTAAAAATATGGGTTTGCATTCTGCAACAACTAAGTGATTTAATCAATTGGCACAGGTTACAGTATGAGTCATGACGATAACAACCAGCAACTAGGATGACCTCAACACAAGCAGATCACACACACAATAAACCTGTAATGCAACATTTGATCCCATATACAACACGACCAAACAAAGAAGATCAAGGCGTGCTCATGCATAATTTTATCAGGACATCAAAACACTACATGGAGTAAAATCGTCTCGTCTTATGCGTAGGGGAGACCGGAGGTGTCTCACCATCTGCGGCGGGCGCAATGAACCTGGAGGATGCGTCCTCAAGCTGCTAGTGGCAAAGATGATGGCTGGTCCGCCTCGCGGCCGCAGCGCCGTGGTTGCTTGAGCCTCCTCGCCGTCGTCAAGCACCCTCCCAGTTCCCTCGGCCACGCACGCGGTCTGAAGATTGACATCCTACAATAGTTCAAATTTCACATCAATACAACACCTTACAATCTCAAGATTTATTTTTGCTTGCTGCAATTTAGAGAAGCGCATAAATAATTCTAAAATGCATCAGAACTTGCAAGATCTATGCATAAATCTAACCTATGACACTGCTTTGTACAACAACAAAAATCCTAGCACTAGTAGCACCCAAGCCACAGCAAAGTCCTAGCACTACTTGGTACAAGAATTCTAGCAGTACTAGTACTTGGTATAAGAAGCCTGTATACAGGAGATTCAACAAACAACATGCAGCAGTTGCAACTCTTTTCCCCACACAAAAAAACAACATACAGGTGTACAAGCTACAGATAAGGAAGTGATCTTTCCGAAAGGCAGTCATAGCAGCAATGATGGAGGGATGATAACCCGGTAGACTAACACCAAGGTATAATTCGGCCCAAAGGGCGCTGCGCAAGACCCGGCTTAGAGAAAAGGAGTTTCTAGAAGGCCCAAGAGTGTAGGCCTCGTAACCCGGATTGTGGGTTCCGATAAGGAAATTTAGGGTTTGTAAGCAGTGTCCGGGTAGGATTCCGAGTATGCCTTGGATAGTACCAGGGGGTCCGGATATTATATAAGCCGGCCCCTAGGGTTAGATTAAACACAATCACACGATCACGAGATATTCGAGTATCCTTTGTAACACGAGAGTTGAGATAATATATTCAGATCGGAGACTCGGCGACTTGATTGCCGGCTACCAGATCGCATATCACCATGATTTCCCTTGAGCTAAAACCTCTCCCAAACACTAGAGTCGAATTGCCCCAAGACAAGTTACCCCCGGTAACGTCTGCCGTGATTATCCCACGAGAGTTGGCGCCCACCGTGGGGCCTACGTCCAAGGGTGTTTACATCACGGGAGAAGCTCGGGAGAACATGAAGAACCTCGTCATCGGCGATCTACACCAACCCTGAAGGAGAGAAGATGGTGGACGATTTTGGCTGGGGGCCAGAGTCGGATCCGGATTTGTCGTGACAATCGGCCGGGTCAACGTCTTCATCGGCATGGTACGTACGTCCGGTTCAATCCCTGACGATTTTGGATTTGATTCTGTGTCAGGAGAGGCCACCCACGTTCAGTCGGATGGAGAAGAATCGGTCGGGACGGTGGATCCGATAGAAGAGCCCACCACGAAGAGGGAACAGCCGGAGGAGCCGGCATGGACCCCGGGCTGGGTCATGAGAGAAGATGATACCGAGTCTATCCTGCACCTGCTGGAGGACCGGTACGAGGAGGATAGCTATGATGAGGAAGAATATGAGTCTACGCCAAGCATCGTGCGCCAGGTCGCGGTCTACACGGCCCCTGCAACCAACCTCAATGAGGGGAACGTGACCACGGCCGCGGTCGGAGCAGCGCAAGCATTGGCCCAGCAGCAAAATCCGACTGACGGAAATACGATTCTGGCCCGGGTTGACGGAGAGTCGGCTTTAGTTACCAGCCGGGCGGCGGATAGCGAGTTGCAGGCGAATATGTTCGGGTATCTGGCTAACCGGACGCCAGGGCGGGTCCTTCAAATCCACAACACCCGGCCTGTTCAATAACAACATGATCCTGGATCCCACCGTGCTAGCCACAGTCATAACCCCGGAGAACGCAGCGGCACGTGCTAGGGATCTGGATGCCCATCGTGCATTGGAGCAACAGGAGAGAAGTGGAAGCACAAAAGCAAGGAATAGCCACGCGTCAACGCGAGCTGGATGCATTGGAAAACCGGCTCCGGGAAGAGACAACCAGGGTGCATCAAAGGCACCAGACCAGATTACCGGCAATGGGTGGAGCCATAAACCCGGCCGCACTGTTCATCACACCTCAGGATCAACCAATCCCAGCTGCGAACCAAGGAACTGTACATCAGCCCGCAACTGGAGGAGGACAGCCGGCAAACGCGCAGGCCGGGTTACCCACCTTGCAGACTGGGGTCACTGCCGGCAATACAGCACCACCACCACCACCATCACGATTTCGCACGCCGCCAGGTCATTTCAACAACCCCATGGACAACGTATACGCAGCAACAATCGCATTGAATCAAATCCCCGTAAGAGAGTCACCCCACGCAGAGGAGACTCGGCGGGCGATAGATCTATTGCGCACTGCAGTGGCACAACAAGTTAATTAACCGGATAATAGGAGTGGAATGCATGGGACACCATATATCAGCCAGCAACGGGGCAACACCGGCAATATTCAGTCAAGTTCAGCGCGACGGGGGCAGAGCAGCAGCAAATGCCGCCTCCTCCTCGCGTTCAGGCAGCACCAGCAGCATCAGCAGCATCAGCAGCGCAAGCTATTGTGGATAGTTCCAGAGCCAGGCGAGCCGCGACCGGGTCTGCGGTGCACGGACCAGCAGCAGCGCCACGTCTAGCCGTACCCCCCGCAGGATCGCATGTTTCCCGAGTGAGGCCAGTACCGACTAAATCTCGCTGGGCCTAAGTGTCTGTCGGATAACATCAGGGCTGAGCCTTACCCGGATAAGTTCAAGGAACCGGGTAAAGTAGTGAATTACGAGCCGACTATGGATCCAGAAACATGGTTGAGCAGCTATGAGATGGCTATGTCGATTCGCAACGCATCCGAAAATCTTCAAGCCAAGTTCATGTACTTAATGATGTCAGAAGGAGCAGCAAAGTTGTGGTTCAACAATTTACCAGAAGAATCTATCAAGTCATGGGGCGAGTTGAAAACCGCGTTTATCAAGCACTTTCATGGAACGTGCAGGAAGTTATTTACCATTGATGATCTAGAACGATGTGTCCAGAAAAAGAGAGAGTCGGCGCGCAGCTGGGTGCGCCGGGTTATGGAGATACTTCACTCGTCCACTGATATTCAGCCAAAGGATGCATTACAAGCTATGGCGAAGACGTGCACGTACATACCTTTAGTGTAAAAGTTAACTCGCATGAAATCTAGTCGGAATGCTTCAGAGGTTACGATGGGAGAGCTAATGGACGCGTGCAACAAGCACGCTGCAACGGATACCACAGAAGAGGACGTCGATGATAAAAAAGCAAAAGAAAACGCGAGCAACAATGGAAGAACCGGCAATGGACCAACACCGGGTAACAATGGAAACAACCAGAACAAGCGCCCGTTTGAGGGAAGTTCCGAGTTTGTCGCCAGCACAGAAGCCGGGTCTTCGAGACCCAGAGCAGAAGGAAATTTCAACGGAGGAAACCATAATGGAGGAAACTATCAAGGGCCATCAAGGCCGGGTAACAACTGGGATATCTTCAGAATGGCGTGCCCAAAGCACAGCAGGGACGGAAGACCGGCTAACCACTCATTGGAGCAGTGTGCGGATTTACAGAGATGGAAGAACGAGGAAGTAAACAAGGCTATGCGAGGTGCAGGTCGGGGAGGAGGGCCGGGTCCGGGTGGAAACCCGGGCAACGGCCCACCCCCAGCAGGCAACCCGGCAGGCGGAAATCCGGGTAACAACCAGGGGAGCTAGAGGTTTCCAAGCCAACCCCAAGCAGTTGGGACAGTATCACGTACATACTACGGGAACTTCCAACAAGGATAGAAAGATACTCAAACGAGCAGTGAACGCGGTCAATTCAGCTGTTCCGAGATACCTGAGATGGTCGGATCAAGAGGTGACATGGAGCAGAAGGGATCACCCGAAACGATAGAACATCCGGGTGTGTTAGCATTGGTGGTTGCGCCGCAGGTCAATGGCTATGAGCTGAAAAAGGTATTAATGGACGGTGGAAGTAGCATCAACATCTTATATTGGGAAACTTTCTTACGCATGGGTCTCAAGGAGTCTCAGCTACAGAAAAGTTCAACAGTTTTTCATGGGATCGTGCCGGGTCACTCGGCGTGCCCCGAGGGAAAGATCACTTTGGAGGTTGCTTTTGGAGAATCGAAGGACAATTTCCGGGTTGAGTTTCTCACGTTCGAGGTGGTTAAGTTGCGCAGCCCTTATCACGCGCTATTTGGAAGGCCGGCTTATGCTAAGTTCATGGCCATGCCGTGTTACGTATATCTACAGCTAAAGATTTCGGGTCCCAAGCGAACCATTACCATACATGGAAACCGAATTATAGCAGCTGAGTGTGACGAAGGAGACGCGGCAATGGCAGAGCAGGCCTGCAGGAAGGAACAACTCAAGTATTACCGGTCTCAAGTAGACCCGGATGACAGAACAACATTGAAGAGACCAAACACTGAGGACGAGAGAGCAAAATTCAAGGCAGCACAAGATACCAAGATGGTGTCCTTTGTCGAAGGTGATCCCTCTAAGCAATTTGCTATAGGATCTAACCTGGACAATGAGCAGGAAAAAGCACTCGTGGAGTTTATTCGTTCAAATCAAGATGTTTTTGCTTGGACGCCTAGCGATATGCCGGGTATCCCCACGGAGTTGGCAGAGCACAGTTTGCATGTTGATCCCAAGTCTAGGCCCGTAAAGCAGGGCCTGAGAAAGATGAATGAGGAAAGAAGGAAAGCTATAGGAGAAGAAATTGCTCGTCTGTTGACAACCGGCTTTACCATGGAAGTATTTCACCCGGATTGGTTGGCAAATCCGGTTCTCGTGATGAAAAAGACCAATGAGTGGAGGATGTGCATCGATTATATGAGTCTCAACAAGCATTGCCCAAAGGATCCGTTTGCACTTCCAAGGATAGATCAGATCATAGACGCAGTGGCTGGAAGCGACCTATGTTTCCTGGATGCGTATTCCGGGTATCATCAGATCAAGCTCAAGAAGGAAGATTGAGAGAAAACGTCGTTCATAACCCCTTTTGGGGCCTTTTGTTACAAGACCATGACTTTCGGATTGAAGAACGGCGCAAATTATCAACGGTTTATTCAGAAGTGCTTTGAGGACCAAATCGGATGCAACGTTCATGCTTATGTGGATGATGTGGTGATCAAGACCAGAAAAGCGGAGACATTTATTGATGATCTAAAGGAAACATTCAAGAACCTGAGAGATACCAGATGAAACTTAACCCGACAAAGTGTGTATTTGGAGTTCCAGCAGGGAAATTACTCGGCTTTATCGTTTCAGAGAGAGGAATTGAGGCAAATCCGGATAAAATCAAAGCTATCCAGAGTCTGAAAAAGCCGGAAAATCTGAAGCACGTCCAGAAGCTTACAGGGTGCGTAGCAGCGCTGAGCCGGTTTATATCAAGACTCAGAGAGAAGGCAATACCCTTGTACCGGCTCTTGAGGAAATCCGATAAATTCGTTTGGGACCAAGAGGCGGATGAGGTGTTCGAGGCACTAAAGAAGCAGTTATCTGAGGCACCAGTCCTAGCAGCCCCGGGTCCTAAAGAGCCCATGTTGTTGTACGTTGCAGCCGGGCCCCGGGCGGTTAGCGCAGTGGTTGTTGTTGAGCGCAAGGAGGATGGGAAAGATCACCCGGTTCAGAGGCCGGTCTATTACGCCAGCGAGGTATTATCGGAGGCAAAGCAGCGCTACCCACATTGGCAGAAGCTGGTTTTCGGGGTCTTCATGGCCAGCCGGAAATTGAAGCCATATTTTCAGGAACATCCCATAACAGTGGTTAGCTCTATACCAATGTCGTATATCATCAGAAACTCGGATGCAACAGGTAGAATAGCCAAGTGGGCGATCGAGATGGGAGATTATCACATCAACTACGAGCCCAGGTCAGCAATCAAATCTCAAGCTCTAGTTGAATTCATTAATGATTGGACTCACACAGGCATGCCCACAATGACTCCAAGTTCCGAGTCTTGGATAATGCACTTCGATGGTTCCAAGCAATACGAGGGATCAGGAGCTGGGGTGGTGCTCACATCACCCAAAGGAGACAAGTTGAGCTACGTGTTGCAGATTCACTTTGATTGTTCCAACAACGTGGCCGAGTATGAGGCATTATTGCATGGATTGAAGGTAGCCAAGGAGATGAACATCAAGAGGATACGATGCTTTAGAGATTCAGACCTTGTGGTACAGCAGGTCTCAGGAACTTGGGATAGAAAAGATGCAACTATGGAAGCATACCGCAGAGAGGTGGACAGGGTTGCCGGGTGTTTTTCCGGGTATGAGGTGGAGCATATAGATAGAAGAAAGAACGAGGCAGCAGATGCACTCGCCAGACTCGGCTCGCGCAGAGAGCCGGTTCCACCCAATGTTTTCCTGGACGAGTTATGGCGACCATCAGTTAAAACCGAGTCTAAGGAAGAGGTGGCAAATCAAGACCCGGATTTGGAGCTCGTGTCCACAGTACATGCTGTTCCCGAGTGGACAGAGCCGTTTCTGGCCTACCTATCACGGGGCGAGTTACCACAGCAGGAAGTATTAGCAAGGCAAATTCTGAGGCGAGCAAAGGGCTATTCTATCATCAATGGGGAGTTGTACAAGAGAAGTGCAGCAGGAGTCTTTTTACGCTGTGTAGCACCAGAAGAAGGCCGACAGATCCTGAAGGAAATCCATGAAGGTGATTGTGGGCATCACGCATCCACAAGATCCCTTGTGGCCAAAGCTTATCGGCACGGTTTCTTCTGGCTCACGGCCCTAGCAGACGCGGAACGCTTGGTGGCAAGATGTGACGGATGTCAAAGGTACGCTCGCCAAACCCATATGCCGGCTATGGAGTTGCGGACTATCCCGTTAACCTGGCCATTTGCTGTTTGGGGTATGGATATGGTCGGCCCCTTTCACATGTCACCTTGCAAAAAGACACATCTCCTGGTGGCTGTTGATAAGTTCACCAAGTGGGTTGAAGTTATGCCAGTTACCAATTGTGAAGCAGTTACAGCAGTCAAGTTCCTGAAAAGGATTATCTATCGGTTTGGGTATCCTCACAGTATAATAACGGACAATGGAACCAACATGTCCTTAGGTGAGATGGAAAAGTTCTGTGGAAACAATGGCATCCGTTTGGACATAGCCTCAGTGGCCCACCCACAGGCTAATGGACAAGTGGAGAGGGAAAATCAGGAGTTGCTTCGTGGATTAAAGCCACGGTTGCGAGTCCCGTGTATCAGAGCTGCTGGTGCATGGTTTGAGCAACATGCCACTTAGGAACAAGATAACTAGAATATCAACTCTAGGTGGCAATACCTCACATATTCACATTTTCTAGGCTTGTAATATGCACATAGCTTATTAATCCCCCATAATGTGATAATCCATTGAAAACAACAAGAGGCAAAAATAAATCCAACTAGAGAAAGTTAATGGACATTTAGAAATTGAATTTCTCATGAAAATGACATACCACATAGAGACCAGATAATATTGATATATCAACACTAAGTGGTATTCCTCATGTACACACATTTTAGGATAGTAAAGTGCAAGGATAGTCCATTAATCTCTCAAAGAGCCAACTAAAATAAGCAACGATAACAATGAAGGATCAACACAAAGCACACAAGTACATGAAGTGCAAACCACAAACTCATGCTAGATTAACCAAGATGGGCAAGTAGTAAGCACATCATATACAAACACATGCTAGAGACAAAACTAACATATGCAAGGGAGCATGCAACTTTCAATGAATATATGATTTAAATACAAGTTACCGCAAGGAGGAACATTGGATAAGATATATAATCCAAGTGACTTGGCTTGAGAAAATATAATTGATGAAGATCCCTTAATTCTTCATGAGATAGCCAAGTCTCCAGTTCCCTCCAACAACACCTATTGATCAAGTTTGAGCTTGTTGATCCCCAACCAAGTTGGGTCCTAAGAGGTTAGTCACAATAGGTTTGGCAACCCAAATGGTTCTTTTCTTGACACCACTTTGAGTACCAACATACTTGGCAAACACATTGCCCACATTATCCTTACGAATGGAATAAACATCATCAACAAGGATAGGGTTGGATAATGTACCATTAGTGCATGAAGAAGCAAAGTGTCCCTTCTCACGAAAAAGGTAGCAACGTCGACTCTTTTCTCTCTTCTTGATAGGTCCTTAATTTGAGGAGCATTGGCTTGAGTCTTCTTAGGAGGTGGCCGTTAATCAACTCGTGGTTGAGCATGAGATTGAACAAGAGGCCGCTTCCCTAGTTGCTTCTCACTTAGAGGCTTCTTCTTCAAAGGGCAAGATCTAACATGGTGCCCTTCAATCTTGCACTTGAAGCAAATAATCTTTGCCGAATCTTTTTCTTGTTCTTGGCCCTTCTTATTGTCAATAATGGAGTTGTTCTTGATATTGGAGTTGAATCCAAGTCCACTCTTGTCATTGGGAAGTCTTCGCACTCTCAACATCTTGTCAAGGGTGGAACTCCCTTCATGACACTTTTCCAAGTCTTTCTTCAAAGAAGTGACTTGGGCCTTGAGCTCTTTATTTTCCTCTACATGGTTAGAATCAACACAAGAGCTAGAGGAAGTAGATTCTTCATTGTTAGAGCAACAAGGCAAGGAAAGAAACTCATCACAAGATGTAGAAACATTATGAGAGGATGAGTTACTAATACTAGAACAAGGCAATATAGCATTAATATAAGAGATTGTTCTAGTAACCATATGAGGCTCACAAGATGTTACCTCTATAGTGATAGCCTCAAGAGATAATTTTAGATTGGTATGGGATGCTAGAAGATCCTCATGAGAGCTAGATAGCTTTTCATGACTTTCTTCCAATTTCCCACACTTGCTAGTCATTAACTCAAGTTGAGCCCTTACCTCAACATTCTCCTTCAAAATAGATGCTTAACAAGATGTGGAGTTAGTAGTACAAGCATCATTACAAATAGAAGAATACAACTTGGCAAGCTCATTATTCAACCTAGAGTTTTCCTCAATAAGATTAGCATTGCCAACAACAAATTCAACCTTTTCATTTTTAAGCACTTTATATTTAGCATTGGTGGTCGCGTGCTTTAGTGAGATAGGCTATTTGTTCATTATAGAGCTCCTCAAGAGATTCAAGTTTCTCCTCAAGAGTAACTCTGAGCTCATACTCTTCCTCAAGAGACGTAGTGAGGGATGCCTTTTCATCGGCATCACTTCTTTCGATCTCACCTTTATTTTCAATGATTTTAGCGCTATAAATAGCAAAAGCCAATATTTCACCCAAAGGAGTGATAGCTTTACTACCTTTAGGGAGATCAAGAAGAACCAACTCACCCTTCTCCATTAAGGAGACCTCATCCTCATACTCTCCACAAGATAAATCCTCATCCTCATCATCACAAGATGTCGTGGGTTCCAAAGGTGGAGATGCCTTTGAATCCCTAGCCATAAGGCACAAGTGAGGATAGGAAGGTGATGAAGAGAGAATGCATGAAGCTCAATTGAGGTCCATGTCTTGTTCCAATATAAGTTGGGATTCCTCTACATTGTTAGCCACACAAGTACTAGAGGAAATGGAAGCATTGTTTTTATGAAAACAAGACATAGGAAGCATATCATCATGAGATTTAGTTAATCAACTATTACATGATATGCAAGGACTATCAATACTAGCATGTATGGAACTTTGAGTGCTAGAAGATATTAAGTCCAAAGATAGATCATTGCAATGGGATAGAGATGAAGTATACTAAATAGCAAATTCACTATCCACAATGCAATTTCTACCACCATATCATTACCTTGTGACAAATCACATTTAGGTGGAGTGGAGAAAGACGTGAACTCATCACGGACGGAAGTGGATGGAGAACAATCATCCTCAATAATGTTGGACACATCATATATATCTTGAAGTTTTGTCCATAGCTCATGAGCGTTCCGAAAATGCATGATTGATTCAATAACTACACCGCTCAAAACGCACAAGAGACCATTAGATACAAGAGTATCGAGATAAGAGTTTTCCTCATCCTCTAAAGATAAATCTTGAGAATCCTTTGGAGGAGGAAAATCCATATATACAATTCTCTTAACATACTTTGGACCCATGTCCGTAAGAAAATTAAGAATGCGAATTTTCCAAACATCATAATTTCTACCATAGAATATAAAAGCGGTATCGTGCTCTATTTCTCTAAACGACATTGTACTCTCTAATATTTAAAGCCTAATAAAGATAGACGAGGCTCTGATACCAATTGAACGGACAACGACGTCGCCTAGAGGGGGGGCGTGAATAGGCGATTAAAACTTTTCCGGTTAAGGCTTGCTAAATGCGGAAATAAACTAGGTGTTTAAATTAACAAGCACACAACCTAAATATTCTAGGTCAACTAGGTGCACCAACAACAAGGTGATAGCAGATATATAAATTCAAGCTCGAAGGCTATCAAATGTAAATTGCATAAGTAAAAAGCTCGCGTATAGAAATAACCGAGGCACACGGAGATGATGATGTATTCCCGAGTTCCTCCCACAAAGGGGAGTACGTCTCGTTGGAGGGGTGTGAGCTCACCACAAAGTCCTACTCAACGCCACAAAGGCCTCACCCTATTCTCCGATGAACCCCGCCACAAAGGCCTAGTTCACCTTCCACTATTGGCAACCTTCAAACCCGAGGCACGCATCCACAACTTAATTGGAGGCTCTCGGTGTCACCACAATCTTGGGGCACACATCCACAACTAAATTGGAGGCTCCCAAGAACACCACAAGCCGTCTAGGGTCCAAGACCCAAGAGTAACAAGCTCACAAACTTTCACTTCCACGAATCCTCGTGGAGAGAGCAAACCGATGCAACCGATGAAAATGGCAAGAGCACAAGTTCTCAAATCCTTCACTCTCAAATTCCAACAAAGAAACAAATGCTTATGGGGGAATAAGAGAGGAAGAACAATGGAGGAGAAACACCAAGAACTCCAAGATCAAGATCTACTAGGTTTCCCTCACTAAGAAGGAAGATGGATTGGTGGAAATGTAGTTCTAGATCTCCTCTCTCTTTTCCCTCAAAGATATGAAAGAATAATGAGAGGAATTGAGAGAGGGGCAAGCTTTCCAAGGTCAACAATGGGAGAGAGAGGGGAAAAATTCGTGCTTAGAAGACCTAACTCTTTGGGGAAGAAAGGGGGCCTATTTATAGGTCCCGCGAAAAAGAGCCGTTGCAGGAGAACTTACACCGGAGACTCCGGTAAGTCTCCGGTGTGAGTCCAGTGGAGACACCATACTCGCAAACACAAGTTCCTACACAGAAAACAATCCACACTGGAGACTCCGGCCTGAAGACCGGAGACTCCGGCCTGAACCGGAGACTTCGGCCTGAACCGGAGACTCAGGACACTCTCCGGACCCTATACAGTGAGTGACACCAAGGGAACAACCCCTGGGGGAGTTTTTGGTCCGGAGACTCCGGACTGCACACCGTTGACTCCGGATAGCCGGAGATTCCGGCCCAAAGTCCGGAGACTCCGGACTGGCGAAAACTGCAGAAACACCAATACTAAAACACTCATAACTTTTGCGTCCGGACTCCGTTTTTATGATCTTTGGCTCGTTGAGTTCGCAATGAAAAACTCTACAAGTAATGCAGAGAAAAATCACTTCCCAACGATGGAAATTAAAACAAAATGTAGAAAGGTTTAACCTCTCTAAAAGGAACAACCGGTAAAACCTCCATCACCGAAACGAACATAACTTTTGCGAATGAACTCCGAAAGAGGTGGATCCAATTGGGTTGGAAAGATAACAGCAAGGAGTATCCAAAGAAAAATGAATGGAGAAGTTAACACACATGAAAGGTGTGGAAACATTCTCAAAGATGAACCAGATATTTTCACCACCGAAAACGCAACAAGTTTTTCTTACCAAAACCGTTTTCGATAAACCTTGGCTTGTCATGAAGATCACGAAAATCACCAATATCCCAAGGAGATAAAAGCCAAATAAGAACCAAGAAATATGATATGCAAAGGTTTGAGCTCTCCATAACGATCCGATCAAGTTACTGACTTGAGAGCCCCTCTTGATAGTACGACTATCTATCCTATAACCCGGTCTCCCAAAGCCACGAGACCGGTAAAATAGAAAACCTATAAAGATTATACCTTTTCCTTGAGCATTCCACTTGAGCTAGATGGTGACGATCTTGACTCTCTCAAGTTGGATCTTCTTTCTTGATTGCGCTTGCTAGCACAAGCTCCGCTTGATGAAGACTTGCAAGTTGCTCCCCCATACACCATTATGGGAGAGACTATCTCCCACATACACCATTATGGGAAAAACTCTTCTCGGAAAATCTTCAGAAGGCCAAAATATCCAAAAGGGTGGCAAGTATCAAGCATAGGATATCTTCTAGATGCTTCACTTGAGCTTCCACGTCAAGCTAGGTGACGAACACCGCTTGACGACGACATAGACCATGGGCTATATGAAATCTTCCTTTTGGTTCATGCCCATGGAAAGATACCTAACCACACATAGAGATGCGACACACATATCATGGGTTAGTTCACAAAGCTATATTGACAATTGCTTACCATACCATGAGATACACAATCCCACTTGGTACAACTTGTAGCTTTGTGTGTTGATCACTAGCTTGATCAACCTTGTATCTTTGTTTCTCACTTCAAATGATGATGTCTTGAAGATGATAATGAAATACCACCTAATCCTTTTCTTCAAGACATACTAACAATAAGCTCAACTCAAACCATGACCATTCTTCATATAAATCCTTGCATATAACAATGGCCATCAAGGAAGCTAATAGAGTTCAACACATGAACTCCATTATTTCCTATGGGCAAGATCTACAAGGATAACTCAATGCAAACATTAGTCCATAAGGATTGTCATTAATTACCAAAACCACATATGGGGGAACCATGCGCTTTCAAGTGTGGAGGAGGAGATTACGAAACGCGGTTTAAGTTGCCAAGTGAGAGGAGGGGGTAGACCGTTTTTTCACAATGCATCGAGGCGTCGCGGTTGTAATTTTTTTGCGTGTTTTCACATCACTCAGTCCGGCCGTGCAAGTGAATCTAGCTGCAGGCATCGGTGGCTAGGTGGCGATCGAATCACACTCGCGTGCGTGGCTAGGTGGCTGCATCCATGGCGTGCATGGCAGCGTTGCATGGCTAGGTGGCGACAGAATCGCAACCGTGCTTGGCTAGGTGGCGGCTGAATCGCAACCTTTTAAGCATGCAAACTAGTCAACATTGCGCTCATCAATACCAACGTCGGGCGCATGCATGTCATGCTAGAATGATGGCATGCATACAAGGCTATGCTAGGAGGCTGAATTTAATTATCAACAAATTCGGCCCGTTCTACGATGTACGAAGCATACAACGGCCCAATGGACAATGCCACAGAAACGCAACCGCACTTGTCCCACTTGTCGGGTCCGATGAGCGACACAGTCCCACACGTCCCCACTAGTCAGAGTTAACGGAAGAAACATCACCGTCGAGTGTGAGCATTCGTGAGAGTTTCACCTAAGGAGATGGGGAAAAGTTAGTAAGACTTTCAACCGTGGGAAAAGTGGGTAGAATTAAGGAATCAAGGGCACATGAGTAATAATCCCTTAATAAAATGTTCTAAGTTTTGCCGTAAGTTTGCATACTGGACAATTTATGAATACATACGGATTGACGGATTTAGTCGCCACTAGGGCACTAATCCTAACATCCCCGACATGCTTTCATTCAGCTTTTGTCAATCTCCCATACTGTATGTCTATACCCAAATACCTATTAAGAAATTGAACTTGTCCACATCTGAATAGTTCGGCATACTGAGCAGCGTGTCCTAGGCCTCACCGAAGCAAAACAATTTGTTTTTGGGTTAGTTTATTTTAAACCAGATGATTGCTTGAATGCTAACAATATTAATTTTGAGTCCCTAGCCATTTCCATGTCATGTTTCATCAAGAGACTCATACATAATTATATAAAAATGATATGAATTACAACCATACTCTGCATCAACATATTAAGAACTAGTTGAGACATCAACAATACACATAGCCAAAAATAAAAAAGAAGAATAAAGAGAAAACCCCGTCATAGTGATTAATCACTCATAGCACCTAACTATATAAGAGGTTACACATTTTTGTGATCTTGGACGAGAGTGAACACTTTTTTTTTGCAATAAGACACATACATTATGGTCATGCAACCATATATAGCTGGTCAGCTGCCGCTTAAGCCTAAGAATATACAACTAGTCTGCTGCCGCTTAAGCATGCCTGGTGGACTTCTCTTCCCTCCCCAACTCGCATGAGGGCAGGGAGGAGACCCAATGGGACTCCAATTATCTCATGATGCGGCTAGGGAAGGGAGGGAGTCATACAAGCACTCCACCTCCCATCGAAGCCGGCCAGGCCCCATATATAAGGAGGGGCGCACCACCAGATGCATCTCATAACATGCACCCTAGGCGAGGTAGTCGCACTCACCAACACCACACGAGCCCCCACGACGCCATGGTGCCTCATCTACATCATCTACACCGCGAGAAGTATGACGGATTACTGCCCCAGCGTGACCTAGTTCTCTCCGTTAATCATGAGAGCCTCAGATCTTCATTGACAACGTCCCGACTTCATCATTGGTGCTTGATCACATTTTGACCTGTGTTTCTGATCACGTACATGTGGATACCATGGAGGTGATGCAATTGTGGCACTTGGTCGTGGGATCATACATCTCTCTCGCGATTAGACACGTTTAATTGCAAGGATCGACTACATCTACTTCCATGTCGATCTAGTCACCGACGATCTTCCCCTAGTTCGATAGAAGAAGGTATGTTTCATTGCCTACCGCTTTTCATTTTATCTTGATTTATGAGCTAGAAAAATTTAGTTTTCAGTAGCGCATTCGCCAATAGATGGTGCAACATGTCGTGACGTCGACGATTATGGTGTTCCTAGGATATTTGTTTCATAACATTAAGCAAATAGAAAATACAAATACGATGTTATGATCATACGCTAGAAACATCATCAAGATATTTGTTTGATCATATTATCTAGTGATCTCTGCCATGATATTTAAAAAGTTATAATATACAACACATACAATCTGCACTATAATTTGTGCAATTGTCAAAAAATTCAAGAAGAAATTTTTGTTAAAGTAAGTTTAACTTTAATCTTAGCTGAATGTGAAACAATTAAATAATGTTATGGTTTTACTTGTGGAAACAAAATAAATTAGGCTCCTTAAAATTGTTGGATGATAAAAGAAGTTCTGAAAGGTATAAAAGTTTAGTATGAATAATCGTGTTTTTTAAGTACGGTTTAGCCAACCTAGAGAAACCAAAGTTATAAAGAGCTGATACGAAAATGGGTTTGCAAATTAGTCATCTTCCAATGCTTCGCCGATAAAGAAAGAAACACTCTATGGGTATAAAATATAAGAGAAACAAATGATCAAAATTAGTCATCTTCCAATGCTTCGCCGATAAAGAAAGATCCACAGTGACCCGGAAGCGGCGGATATCGTGTTCACGTCGGGCGCCGACATCGTCGTGGTCGGCCTGAACATCACCACCCAGGTGGGCTTCACGGAGGTAGACCTGTCGGAAATAAGGAACTTGGAGGTCCGGGGAAGCACGCGCAGTTCCTGTGCGACATCTGCAAGTTCTACAACGACTGGCACTGTCCTATGGCGACCCGGCCGTGTTCTTGCATGACCCGGTGAGCTTGGCAACGCTGGTGCGGACGGAGCTGTTCACGTTCCGAAAGGGCGTGGTGAGGGTGGAGACGCAGGGCATTTGCCGAGGCCACACCTCCATGGACATGGGCCTCAAGAAGTAACAAATCTATCTATCTGCACCTTTTTTTTCTCTGTCGCAATGTTCGGAGATTAATTGTGGCAAGTTACTGACCAGTGATCACCGTGCTGCTGCCTACGTATATGCAGGTTCAACGGGAGAACGCGTGGACAGGGTACACGCCCATCTCGGTGGCGTGGGCGGTCGACAAGGCCAATGTCGTCGCCTTCATCAAGGAACTCATCACCGCAGCTTAAGCAGTAGTAAAATCATCTGAAATGTAAAGATGGATTAATACATTCATATATAGTTCATTCGATGCACTGCAAGAAGACACATTGTCTCGTGACATTATTAATTTGCTGGTTGTGAATTGTGGCGATTTAACTGTTCGGAAAATGAAGACTTGTTTCTTGCTCTCGATTCCTCACGTATGGTGGTAGATTATACAGATAGGCAACTGTGTTCTACCCTTGTACAACATTCCACCATTACGGGAGAAAATCTCTTTGCCGTGTGCCAAAAGCACACACGGCCGTCTGCCGTTTTTTCATCGTGGCACACGGCAAAGATTACACGGTAGAGAATTGCATGGCAACGAACTCTTTGCCGTGCATTTTTTCGTGGCACACGGCAAAGAAACAAAGTGGGTCCCACCACCACTTGGTCACGCACGAAACGGAAACGGAGAAAAGTGGGTTCCACATGTCAGTCTTTGCCGTGTGCATGTGGAACCATTTTTTTCGCCACCGTGGGCCAGCCATGTCAGTCTTTGCCGTGTGCCAGCACACGACAAAGGCTGATCGAAATATCATTTTTTGTCCCCTTTGCCGTGTGTCTACGCACGGCAAAGGTGACCACAAAAAACAAAAAAAAAATATCCAAAAGGGCTAGCAATTTCATATACAATTACACAATGATGACCAGAATTAAAGAAAAAAAAGCTAAAATTATTAGCAATTTACATATACAATTACACACATGATTAAGCAGAGTGCGAGAGCAAGGCAAAACCTCTAGATAGGTTTACATATACAATTGCTAACAATCTCATTTGTCCACCTATAGACAGGTTTGTCCGCAGCCTCATCTACTTTGGCGAGTAGATAAAATGCTGTAATATTTTTGAGGAATCAGGACCGAGATAATAATAAGCCAGGTTGCATATCTTACATCATATTGAATTATGCTTAGAAGAAAATACTTCTGCATGCCCCATTTTTTATAGCAACTTCATCAAATAATAACAGGCATGATTTAGGGAATGGAACCATCTTGGCAAGATTCACTAATATTAGAAAATAAGGAATGAACCGGAAAAAAAATCTACTAAATTTTCTATAATTTCCCAGGTAACTATGCTTTCTAACCAAGTAAGCAAGTTCAGCTTTAAAAAACATAACAGTTCTTGTACCGAGGAGAAATAGACGATCACATAAACCAGTACATTAACACGGATCACAGATACCAATCAGAAATACTATTTGCGGGCTTAGAGTGCATATCAGGTTTAACCATTTACATACACATGAAGGATGATGAAATTGCCAGGTCCATTGCTATCAAGTCTCAATATAAGCAATTAAGGTGGAGAGAAGGGGGAGTAGCCAAGAATTTACTTGAACCGTGGTGGCCGAGAAGAGGGCCACGCTGAAGTTGCCGCGATCGAGAACATATGTGGCTGTCACTCGCAAGGTTGTTCGCCCTCTTGATGTCTACATGGATAACACGATCCAGGCTGCTTACAAGGTTGAAATGCTTCCATTGTGTCGAGCTTTGTCAGATTTTACTCCCTGTAAGACAGGTTGCTACTATGATTATCACAAAGTAATGATACAAAGACCAAGATTAGGACACAAGGGAGATAGAAAACTGCATAGATCAACAATTAGGCGTCTTTGTAGCAAAACAAGGAGAAGCTAGTGATAATGACAGATCATACGTTATGCACAAAAATAATTCAACATTTTTAGCAGAGTGCAAGTCTCTGGTGCTATTTAATTTTGAACACATACTGATGCAAGCTTAACTAATATATGGGATTGGTACAGCTCGAATAAACCCGATTAGATATTAGGCATCAATCTGCAGCCAAACCTGTTGCATCTCTACTTGCAATACAATTTAAAAATATGGGTTTGCATTCTGCAACAACTAAGTGATTTAATCAATTGGCACAGGTTACAGTATGAGTCATGACGATAACAACCAGCAACTAGGATGACCTCAACACAAGCAGATCACACACACAATAAACCTGTAATGCAACATTTGATCCCATATACAACACGACCAAACAAAGAAGATCAAGGCGTGCTCATGCATAATTTTATCAGGACATCAAAACACTACATGGAGTAAAATCGTCTCGTCTTATGCGTAGGGGAGACCGGAGGTGTCTCACCATCTGCGGCGGGCGCAATGAACCTGGAGGATGCGTCCTCAAGCTGCTAGTGGCAAAGATGATGGCTGGTCCGCCTCGCGGCCGCAGCGCCGTGGTTGCTTGAGCCTCCTCGCCGTCGTCAAGCACCCTCCCAGTTCCCTCGGCCACGCACGCGGTCTGAAGATTGACATCCTACAATAGTTCAAATTTCACATCAATACAACACCTTACAATCTCAAGATTTATTTTTGCTTGCTGCAATTTAGAGAAGCGCATAAATAATTCTAAAATGCATCAGAACTTGCAAGATCTATGCATAAATCTAACCTATGACACTGCTTTGTACAACAACAAAAATCCTAGCACTAGTAGCACCCAAGCCACAGCAAAGTCCTAGCACTACTTGGTACAAGAATTCTAGCAGTACTAGTACTTGGTATAAGAAGCCTGTATACAGGAGATTCAACAAACAACATGCAGCAGTTGCAACTCTTTTCCCCACACAAAAAAACAACATACAGGTGTACAAGCTACAGATAAGGAAGTGATCTTTCCGAAAGGCAGTCATAGCAGCAATGATGGAGGGATGATAACCCGGTAGACTAACACCAAGGTATAATTCGGCCCAAAGGGCGCTGCGCAAGACCCGGCTTAGAGAAAAGGAGTTTCTAGAAGGCCCAAGAGTGTAGGCCTCGTAACCCGGATTGTGGGTTCCGATAAGGAAATTTAGGGTTTGTAAGCAGTGTCCGGGTAGGATTCCGAGTATGCCTTGGATAGTAAGCCAGGGGGTCCGGATATTATATAAGCCGGCCCCTAGGGTTAGATTAAACACAATCACACGATCACGAGATATTCGAGTATCCTTTGTAACACGAGAGTTGAGATAATATATTCAGATCGGAGACTCGGCGACTTGATTGCCGGCTACCAGATCGCATATCACCATGATTTCCCTTGAGCTAAAACCTCTCCCAAACACTAGAGTCGAATTGCCCCAAGACAAGTTACCCCCGGTAACGTCTGCCGTGATTATCCCACGAGAGTTGGCGCCCACCGTGGGGCCTACGTCCAAGGGTGTTTACATCACGGGAGAAGCTCGGGAGAACATGAAGAACCTCGTCATCGGCGAGATCTACACCAACCCTGAAGGAGAGAAGATGGTGGACGATTTTGGCTGGGGGCCAGAGTCGGATCCGGATTTGTCGTGACAATCGGCCGGGTCAACGTCTTCATCGGCATGGTACGTACGTCCGGTTCAATCCCTGACGATTTTGGATTTGATTCTGTGTCAGGAGAGGCCACCCACGTTCAGTCGGATGGAGAAGAATCGGTCGGGACGGTGGATCCGATAGAAGAGCCCACCACGAAGAGGGAACAGCCGGAGGAGCCGGCATGGACCCCGCGTGGCTGGGTCATGAGAGAAGATGATACCGAGTCTATCCTGCACCTGCTGGAGGACCGGTACGAGGAGGATAGCTATGATGAGGAAGAATATGAGTCTACGCCAAGCATCGTGCGCCAGGTCGCGGTCTACACGGCCCCTGCAACCAACCTCAATGAGGGGAACGTGACCACGGCCGCGGTCGGAGCAGCGCAAGCATTGGCCCAGCAGCAAAATCCGACTGACGGAAATACGATTCTGGCCCGGGTTGACGGAGAGTCGGCTTTAGTTACCAGCCGGGCGGCGGATAGCGAGTTGCAGGCGAATATGTTCGGGTATCTGGCTAACCGGACGCCAGGGGCGGGTCCTTCAAATCCACAACACCCGGGCCTGTTCAATAACAACATGATCCTGGATCCCACCGTGCTAGCCACAGTCATAACCCCGGAGAACGCAGCGGCACGTGCTAGGGATCTGGATGTAGCCCATCGTGCATTGGAGCAACAGAGGAGAGAAGTGGAAGCACAAAAGCAAGGAATAGCCACGCGTCAACGCGAGCTGGATGCATTGGAAAACCGGCTCCGGGAAGAGACAACCAGGGTGCATCAAAGGCACCAGACCAGATTACCGGCAATGGGTGGAGCCATAAACCCGGCCGCACTGTTCATCACACCTCAGGATCAACCAATCCCAGCTGCGAACCAAGGAACTGTACATCAGCCCGCAACTGGAGGAGGACAGCCGGCAAACGCGCAGGCCGGGTTACCCACCTTGCAGACTGGGGTCACTGCCGGCAATACAGCACCACCACCACCACCATCACGATTTCGCACGCCGCCAGGTCATTTCAACAACCCCATGGACAACGTATACGCAGCAACAATCGCATTGAATCAAATCCCCGTAAGAGAGTCACCCCACGCAGAGGAGACTCGGCGGGCGATAGATCTATTGCGCACTGCAGTGGCACAACAAGTTAATTAACCGGATAATAGGAGTGGAATGCATGGGACACCATATATCAGCCAGCAACGGGGCAACACCGGCAATATTCAGTCAAGTTCAGCGCGACGGGGGGCAGAGCAGCAGCAAATGCCGCCTCCTCCTCGCGTTCAGGCAGCACCAGCAGCATCAGCAGCATCAGCAGCGCAAGCTATTGTGGATAGTTCCAGAGCCAGGCGAGCCGCGACCGGGTCTGCGGTGCACGGACCAGCAGCAGCGCCACGTCTAGCCGTACCCCCCGCAGGATCGCATGTTTCCCGAGTGAGGCCAGTACCGACTAATCTCGCTGGGCCTAAGTGTCTGTCGGATAACATCAGGGCTGAGCCTTACCCGGATAAGTTCAAGGAACCGGGTAAAGTAGTGAATTACGAGCCGACTATGGATCCAGAAACATGGTTGAGCAGCTATGAGATGGCTATGTCGATTCGCAACGCATCCGAAAATCTTCAAGCCAAGTTCATGTACTTAATGATGTCAGAAGGAGCAGCAAAGTTGTGGTTCAACAATTTACCAGAAGAATCTATCAAGTCATGGGGCGAGTTGAAAACCGCGTTTATCAAGCACTTTCATGGAACGTGCAGGAAGTTATTTACCATTGATGATCTAGAACGATGTGTCCAGAAAAAGAGAGAGTCGGCGCGCAGCTGGGTGCGCCGGGTTATGGAGATACTTCACTCGTCCACTGATATTCAGCCAAAGGATGCATTACAAGCTATGGCGAAGACGTGCACGTACATACCTTTAGTGTAAAAGTTAACTCGCATGAAATCTAGTCGGAATGCTTCAGAGGTTACGATGGGAGAGCTAATGGACGCGTGCAACAAGCACGCTGCAACGGATACCACAGAAGAGGACGTCGATGATAAAAAAGCAAAAGAAAACGCGAGCAACAATGGAAGAACCGGCAATGGACCAACACCGGGTAACAATGGAAACAACCAGAACAAGCGCCCGTTTGAGGGAAGTTCCGAGTTTGTCGCCAGCACAGAAGCCGGGTCTTCGAGACCCAGAGCAGAAGGAAATTTCAACGGAGGAAACCATAATGGAGGAAACTATCAAGGGCCATCAAGGCCGGGTAACAACTGGGATATCTTCAGAATGGCGTGCCCAAAGCACAGCAGGGACGGAAGACCGGCTAACCACTCATTGGAGCAGTGTGCGGATTTACAGAGATGGAAGAACGAGGAAGTAAACAAGGCTATGCGAGGTGCAGGTCGGGGAGGAGGGCCGGGTCCGGTGGAAACCCGGGCAACGGCCCACCCCCAGCAGGCAACCCGGCAGGCGGAAATCCGGGTAACAACCAGGGGAGCTAGAGGTTTCCAAGCCAACCCCAAGCAGTTGGGACAGTATCACGTACATACTACGGGAACTTCCAACAAGGATAGAAAGATACTCAAACGAGCAGTGAACGCGGTCAATTCAGCTGTTCCGAGATACCTGAGATGGTCGGATCAAGAGGTGACATGGAGCAGAAGGGATCACCCGGAAACGATAGAACATCCGGGTGTGTTAGCATTGGTGGTTGCGCCGCAGGTCAATGGCTATGAGCTGAAAAAGGTATTAATGGACGGTGGAAGTAGCATCAACATCTTATATTGGGAAACTTTCTTACGCATGGGTCTCAAGGAGTCTCAGCTACAGAAAAGTTCAACAGTTTTTCATGGGATCGTGCCGGGTCACTCGGCGTGCCCCGAGGGAAAGATCACTTTGGAGGTTGCTTTTGGAGAATCGAAGGACAATTTCCGGGTTGAGTTTCTCACGTTCGAGGTGGTTAAGTTGCGCAGCCCTTATCACGCGCTATTTGGAAGGCCGGCTTATGCTAAGTTCATGGCCATGCCGTGTTACGTATATCTACAGCTAAAGATTTCGGGTCCCAAGCGAACCATTACCATACATGGAAACCGAATTATAGCAGCTGAGTGTGACGAAGGAGACGCGGCAATGGCAGAGCAGGCCTGCAGGAAGGAACAACTCAAGTATTACCGGTCTCAAGTAGACCCGGATGACAGAACAACATTGAAGAGACCAAACACTGAGGACGAGAGAGCAAAATTCAAGGCAGCACAAGATACCAAGATGGTGTCCTTTGTCGAAGGTGATCCCTCTAAGCAATTTGCTATAGGATCTAACCTGGACAATGAGCAGGAAAAAGCACTCGTGGAGTTTATTCGTTCAAATCAAGATGTTTTTGCTTGGACGCCTAGCGATATGCCGGGTATCCCCACGGAGTTGGCAGAGCACAGTTTGCATGTTGATCCCAAGTCTAGGCCCGTAAAGCAGGGCCTGAGAAAGATGAATGAGGAAAGAAGGAAAGCTATAGGAGAAGAAATTGCTCGTCTGTTGACAACCGGCTTTACCATGGAAGTATTTCACCCGGATTGGTTGGCAAATCCGGTTCTCGTGATGAAAAAGACCAATGAGTGGAGGATGTGCATCGATTATATGAGTCTCAACAAGCATTGCCCAAAGGATCCGTTTGCACTTCCAAGGATAGATCAGATCATAGACGCAGTGGCTGGAAGCGACCTATTATGTTTCCTGGATGCGTATTCCGGGTATCATCAGATCAAGCTCAAGAAGGAAGATTGAGAGAAAACGTCGTTCATAACCCCTTTTGGGGCCTTTTGTTACAAGACCATGACTTTCGGATTGAAGAACGCTGGCGCAAATTATCAACGGTTTATTCAGAAGTGCTTTGAGGACCAAATCGGATGCAACGTTCATGCTTATGTGGATGATGTGGTGATCAAGACCAGAAAAGCGGAGACATTTATTGATGATCTAAAGGAAACATTCAAGAACCTGAGAAGATACCAGATGAAACTTAACCCGACAAAGTGTGTATTTGGAGTTCCAGCAGGGAAATTACTCGGCTTTATCGTTTCAGAGAGAGGAATTGAGGCAAATCCGGATAAAATCAAAGCTATCCAGAGTCTGAAAAAGCCGGAAAATCTGAAGCACGTCCAGAAGCTTACAGGGTGCGTAGCAGCGCTGAGCCGGTTTATATCAAGACTCAGAGAGAAGGCAATACCCTTGTACCGGCTCTTGAGGAAATCCGATAAATTCGTTTGGGACCAAGAGGCGGATGAGGTGTTCGAGGCACTAAAGAAGCAGTTATCTGAGGCACCAGTCCTAGCAGCCCCGGGTCCTAAAGAGCCCATGTTGTTGTACGTTGCAGCCGGGCCCCGGGCGGTTAGCGCAGTGGTTGTTGTTGAGCGCAAGGAGGATGGGAAAGATCACCCGGTTCAGAGGCCGGTCTATTACGCCAGCGAGGTATTATCGGAGGCAAAGCAGCGCTACCCACATTGGCAGAAGCTGGTTTTCGGGGTCTTCATGGCCAGCCGGAAATTGAAGCCATATTTTCAGGAACATCCCATAACAGTGGTTAGCTCTATACCAATGTCGTATATCATCAGAAACTCGGATGCAACAGGTAGAATAGCCAAGTGGGCGATCGAGATGGGAGATTATCACATCAACTACGAGCCCAGGTCAGCAATCAAATCTCAAGCTCTAGTTGAATTCATTAATGATTGGACTCACACAGGCATGCCCACAATGACTCCAAGTTCCGAGTCTTGGATAATGCACTTCGATGGTTCCAAGCAATACGAGGGATCAGGAGCTGGGGGTGCTCACATCACCCAAAGGAGACAAGTTGAGCTACGTGTTGCAGATTCACTTTGATTGTTCCAACAACGTGGCCGAGTATGAGGCATTATTGCATGGATTGAAGGTAGCCAAGGAGATGAACATCAAGAGGATACGATGCTTTAGAGATTCAGACCTTGTGGTACAGCAGGTCTCAGGAACTTGGGATAGAAAAGATGCAACTATGGAAGCATACCGCAGAGAGGTGGACAGGGTTGCCGGGTGTTTTTCCGGGTATGAGGTGGAGCATATAGATAGAAGAAAGAACGAGGCAGCAGATGCACTCGCCAGACTCGGCTCGCGCAGAGAGCCGGTTCCACCCAATGTTTTCCTGGACGAGTTATGGCGACCATCAGTTAAAACCGAGTCTAAGGAAGAGGTGGCAAATCAAGACCCGGATTTGGAGCTCGTGTCCACAGTACATGCTGTTCCCGAGTGGACAGAGCCGTTTCTGGCCTACCTATCACGGGGCGAGTTACCACAGCAGGAAGTATTAGCAAGGCAAATTCTGAGGCGAGCAAAGGGCTATTCTATCATCAATGGGGAGTTGTACAAGAGAAGTGCAGCAGGAGTCTTTTTACGCTGTGTAGCACCAGAAGAAGGCCGACAGATCCTGAAGGAAATCCATGAAGGTGATTGTGGGCATCACGCATCCACAAGATCCCTTGTGGCCAAAGCTTATCGGCACGGTTTCTTCTGGCTCACGGCCCTAGCAGACGCGGAACGCTTGGTGGCAAGATGTGACGGATGTCAAAGGTACGCTCGCCAAACCCATATGCCGGCTATGGAGTTGCGGACTATCCCGTTAACCTGGCCATTTGCTGTTTGGGGTATGGATATGGTCGGCCCCTTTCACATGTCACCTTGCAAAAAGACACATCTCCTGGTGGCTGTTGATAAGTTCACCAAGTGGGTTGAAGTTATGCCAGTTACCAATTGTGAAGCAGTTACAGCAGTCAAGTTCCTGAAAAGGATTATCTATCGGTTTGGGTATCCTCACAGTATAATAACGGACAATGGAACCAACATGTCCTTAGGTGAGATGGAAAAGTTCTGTGGAAACAATGGCATCCGTTTGGACATAGCCTCAGTGGCCCACCCACAGGCTAATGGACAAGTGGAGAGGGAAAATCAGGAGTTGCTTCGTGGATTAAAGCCACGGTTGCGAGTCCCGTGTATCAGAGCTGCTGGTGCATGGGTTGAGGAGTTACCTTCAGTGGTTTGGGGTATCAACACCACACCTAACAGATCTACTCAGATGACACTGTTTTTTATGGTTTATGGTGCAGAGGCGGTGTTGCCGAGTGATATTATTCATGACTCGCCTCGAGTGTCGGCTTACGTCGAGGTGGAGAACGAGAAGACCCGGCAGGACGCCGTGGATATGCTGGAAGAACACCTGGAACAAGCTTTGGAGAGATCAGCCATATACCAGCAGGATCTGAGGAGATATCATAGTCGGCGCGTGAAAACCCGGGTCTTCCAGGAAGGAGACCTGGTTCTGCGCCTGGTACAGTCAAAGGAAGGAAAACACAAGCTATCCCCACCATGGGAAGGACCGTTCATCATAAGCCGGAATCTGCACAATGGATCATATTACTTGATAGATGCAAGGGAAGAGTCGGCTACTGTTAATGACACCGCTCATACCACTTCATCTATGCAAGAAAGAGAAAGACCATGGAACGTGGCTCAGCTGCGTCCCTACTATACCTAGAATAGACTAGATCCACAAAGTGGAATTACACGATGTAACATGCAGCAGGTTTCAGACGCACTCTTTTCCTATCCAGGGTACCTAAGGGGACTGGAGGGTTTTTAATGAGGCGGCTTGCTGACCTAACTTTTCTCATATCAATAAAGAGATGGTTAAACAATATATTGTCCCCTTTTTGTGTGTGTTTTTATCAAGTTTTTTATATTTCTGTTGTGTTTTTATTTTTCTTCCAGGTAAGTATTATTTATTGTTCTTAGTATATTAGTTTCTTTAGTAAATTGCATATATCTAGGTCTTGGGGACTGATTGCTTGAATAGCACAGTTGCAAACTCAAAAGACCCGGCCACGATGCCATTGAGTTATAAGGGCCGATTACTTGTAATAAGTACGGCTGCAAGCTTATAACCGGACAAAGGAGCCAAACTTTCTTGACTGTTCTTACTTAAGCTTGATGTGACTCGCACTAAAGTGGCATGCTTTTCTAGCGTATGATTATAATCAGTCATGATGCCCAATGGGACTTGCCTGACCCTGTCTTCGTGCAGCTGTAGCAACATTGATTATCCACACCAAAGCCGGCTTATAGTAGAAGAAGGTCAAAAGGGTCATATAAACCACAAGTTATGCAGAGTACAAGGTTAATAGCCGGAAACTCAAAGTTTATTAAGCATAACTTCAAAACCTATGTGAACGGCTCTAGGTTTTGGGCTTAGCAGAAACCATTTGTTCCTTTTGAAAGACCCAACACCGTAGACTCGGAATTTCGGGCCTTGGGGACTTGGGAATTTGAAAAAAGAAGCAAATTATCTAGCTATTCAGCTCAAAAACCCAAAAATCCGAGTCTTGGGGACTTGGGGACTTACAAAAAAAGTCCACTCGTCAAAACCCATGAGACCCGGAAACCGAGTCTCACAAAAGGAACCATAGCGAAAAGTCGGAAAAATTGGAATGAAAAAATTCAAAGTTAGGGAAAATATCAAATTTATGCAAAGGCCAGAAGGGCCACGAAAGCTATTAAGGTTTTAAATGTATTACAAGCCACGATAGTAGTATCAAAAAGTGCACAAGCGCACTATCAAAAGAATAATTGTTTAAAAGGCCCATTGGCCTAATGACGTGTTTGACATGGCAACGGATAAAAAAGTTTTACTCGGCATCCTGGGTTGAGGCGTCCATCTTGCCCTTACCCTTGGCAGCCGGGTCTTGATCCTTGACTTGTTCTTCAACGGTCTTTGCGGCAGCAGCATCCGGGTCAGCAGCAGTACCGGCAAGCGAAGGAGGAGGAACAACCGGCGTGGAGCTGGTAGGTGCAGTATCGGCCTCGGCCTTCTTCTTTGCGGCCTCTTCCCTCAGCCGAGCAGCTTCCGCCTTCCACCGTGCCAGCATGTCAAAGGGCTGTGGAGGATCCGACTTAATCGCCTTACCTTCAGCGTCATATGGTGGCACAATCCGACTGACGTCCAGACTATCGGCAACCAGGCTAGCCGAGTGACGAACTTCTGTCTGGATGGCCTTGTAATGCTTGGCTGAAAACTGGGAGCCGTCATGGTTGAACTCTGTAAACCCGCCAACGAGCTTCGCCAGCTCAAGCTTGGGAAAGTATGCTTTCGCCAAAGCAAGCCCCCGGGGCACTCCAACCCGACAGGACGAACGTTTCCAGTGCTCAATCCACTCGGGGATGGTGGAACACGCATCAAGCAGCATGTTCAAACCACCCTCCCTAGTGCCTGGCCACTTGACAACTTTTAGTATCCACTTGGTGCCGGCACAGAGTTGCCGGATGGTGCTCTTAATGGTCTTCAGCATAACTACCTCATCTTCATCCGAAATCTCCTCATCCGGTCCTGCAGAAAAGCAGAAAAGTTCAAAGTCAGGAATTCCGAGTGTTTATCAGGACGAAAAATCCGGGTTACGATTAGTCAGTCGGGAATCTTTACCTATCAGAGCACGATAAGTATCGGCAATTTGGCCCGACAGCTCGTTCACTCTATCTTCTGCAGCATGGGATCTCTTTCTATATTTTTTCGCCAGCTTCCCCAGTTTCTTGGCATCAGCTTCAGCCGACTCGCGCAGTTTCGTCTCCGCCTTGAGAAGCTTGTTCGTTTTAGCCAACGCTTTCTCAGAGTGGGTTACGTAGGTCTGCATGGAAACACAAGGAAGTACTAGTCGGACAAAAAAGAAATATCAGTCGGAAACCAGGGAAAGTTCCAAGTAAATTTTGCATAAGTTCACTCGGAACTTGGGGACTAGACGGATATATGAGCAGTGTTAGTGCAATCTACCTCATGGTTGGCTATCAAGGCTTCCAGGATGCCTTCTTCATCAGCCCTCAGGGTGTGCAGAGCGTCAAGCATCTCAGCGAAACCATATCCTCAGGCTTGGTGCCGGAAGAACCGACGGCCTGGTAACTCGGAGGAGGAGTCTTTTCCGGCTTTGGGGGTGAAACCCGGGGTCTGGGTGTCAGGATTGGGGGTACCCATCCTTGTGTCCAGGACCTCCACATCTTCATCCCTGGGTCCATCAGCTGACTTGGGAGACCCGGCATCCTGCCTGGCCGAGTCTGTCGGTGGGTCTTTCTCTTGTTCTCCTTCTTCTTCAGGGCCGCCAGTTGCGGCATTCACGTTATCAACCGGATCTTCAGTCTCCCGGTTATCCATTCCCACGTCCTCCGGGTCACTTATTGTGACTTGGGCGCTAAGGAAAGAAAAGAGGAATGGTTATTAGCAATAAGCGGAGGTTATCGAATGTGCAGGTATATCATATAGCAATAAATAGAACTTACCCAGTGTTCACCGCGTAGTCCGGTGGAAGCTCGCTGCTAGACGCGGACGAGGCTGTCACAGAATGGAGGAGTACCGGCACGGCGAGCTGGGGATGTGGAGATGCCCGGGTTGAGGGGATCATCACCCGGAGAATTCCGGGTCACCATGCGCTTGGCCGGAGGAGGGTCCTTCAAGTGTGGCGAGTTGGATAATTGTCGGTTAAGTTCACACATATTAGCAAAAGAATAGGGTTTGGAGGACATGAAGGAATAGGGAACCTTGAATACCACCCCTCGGGGTTTCCTCTTGGCCCCGACTGCAACTTACGGTTCGGCCTCGCTCTTGTCGCTCTCGGTCTCCTCCGGGTCTTCCTTGTCGTCCTTGTCCTCCATCCCTGAAAGCCACAAATGCATAGTCGGAAAAAGAGAAATATGGGAAAGCAAAGTGACATAAGTTAGGATAATTGAAACCCAGATGATACCTTCATCGGTGTCAGCCGGCTCTTCTTCTTCTTCCGGGTTTCCAGAGGAAGGGGGAGTCTCAATGTTCCAAAAAGCGCTATCAGCCTGAGACAAAGGCATAAAAGTGTGAGTTAGTAGTTGTATCAAGTAAAAGTACAAGAGTAAAAGAATAAGTGCCGGATCTTACCGCGGGAGCCGGATTCTCATGGGTGTATGGATCTAATCCGGCTATATTCCGGATCACATCCACCTTCTCAGTCAGAAAACCCTTGATGATCTTGTTTGTATCACCAGCCGGGTAATTTTTTGAGGAGTAGCGGAGCGCGTCCGTGACATGTCCCGAGTATTCGCACATCAGCTTTGAGCGAATGGAGTTGGGCTGGATCCGGAAGTTCACCCATGTCTTAACTAAATTAAGCCCAAGAAGACCTTGGGCGGAGAGGACGGCGAGTTTGGCTAGCAAAGGCTGGATGGACTCTCTGTCCGACTCTGAGGCGAAGGCGTTAAAAGTGTCGGAGAGATCGAGGAGGCCCTCCGAGAAACCCGGTAATTTCCTTTCGCCGGGTGGGGAGGTGTCCCGGCAGTAGAAGAAAGATTTTTGCCAATGCTTAACATGTGAGTTAAGGCTCAGAGTCGGCATAGGTGAATTTTTACGGCGTTGGATAGACACTCCGCCACAAGCCAAAAGGGCCCCGTCGCCGCTTTCGCGGCACGGTTTGCATTGGAATAGTTCTAAGAAAAGGGCAAGGTTTGGTGGGACGCACAAGTACGACTCACAGAGGACGATGAAATGGGTGATGTTTAACATAGAGTTAGGCCCTATGTCAAATACCCGGAGGCCATAATGGCTAAGAAGTTCACGAAAGAAGGGGTGACCCGGGGGACGAAATCCCCGGATCACGTGCTCAACAAAGCATATTACCTCGTTAGGGCCGGGAGTGGGCCGAGTCTCGTCACCCGGGACTCTCTAGAAGATATCCTCCTGAGAAGGGAGGACGCCAGACTCGGCAAGTTCGTCTAGCTTCGCCTTGGTCACGGTAGACCGTGCCCAGTTGGCGGAGATGGACTGAGTTGACCTTGGCTTTGCCAGCTGTTTTCCCTTGTTCTTGGGAGCCATTTGTTCGTTCTGCAAAACACAAGGCAAAGAGTGCGGAACATGAGTAACTAAGACCCGGAAACTACGAGTTATCCGAGTATCAATAAGCAGTACGGAAACTACGAGTTATCCGAGTATCAACGAACAGTATGGAAATTACAGGTAATCTGAGCATCAGCGAGCAATTACGGAAGAAAGTTGATTGACTGGTTAACTAGAGAGTAACTGTGAAATCCGGAAATTGGATTATCCGGGTATCGAAGAACAACTGTGGAGAATCTTGACCGATGACATCTAGATTGGGAAATTTGCAGAGAAATTTACGGAGGATTTAATGGTTACGAGTGGCAAGGGAGTGTTATTGGATCTACCATTGAGCAATTAGACAAACAAGAATGGAGTTGTGCAATCTAAACCGGTGCGAGAAAGTAGCCGGCGGGCGGACCTAGATCCAATCTAGTTCGAGTGAAGAACTTGAAGTTAAATTTCATGGAAAACTTACCGGCGTGGTTTGGAGCAAGGCACGGCGGCGGCAGATGGCACAGTTGAGGTGCCCCTCTGGATCTCCCGGTGGGCAGCTCGGGGGCGCGGCAGCGGAGACAGACGGCGGCGCGACGCAGAGAGAGGATGAGCGCAAATGGCGACGGCTCGGTTCCGGCGGCGCATCCGTGGGCTCCGTGGCGGCGCGGCTGCGAGCTCGAGTGAGAGAGCGCCGGAGAGGAGGAAGATGGAGAGGAAATGGAACGTTAGGCTAAGTTACCCCCTAGGGCATCTATTTATAGGTGCGGGTGGGGAAAACTAGGTCAAGTGAGCGGGAGCCAAAATTTCCGGGAGGGATACCCGTCCGTAAGTTTTGGGATATGCGTTAAGTACCCGTGCGCAATATCCGGAAAGGATAGGAAGCAAATCCCTTCCGCGATATCTGGACCAATTAACGAACGAAATAAGCTGGGTCTCCGATGTTTTTCTTCGGAATATTGACCCGGGAAGATGAGGATGGATTTGGAGAAAACCGGGTTATTATATGGACCACCAATGGAGTTAGGCCTAGCTGTTTATCAAAGCAACCTAACCCGGCCTCTATGAACTTGTACATTTGTTATTTTTGTAGGGAATAGCATGCGCTTCAAGGAGGACCCCGTGAAGCCCAAGCTATTATGGGGACTACTGATGGAGGGATGATAACCCGGTAGGCTAACACCAAGGTATAATTCGGCCCAAAGGGCGCTGCGCAAGACCCGGCTTAGAGAAAAGGAGTTTCTAGAAGGCCCAAGAGTGTAGGCCTCGTAACCCGGATTGTGGGTTCCGATAAGGAAATTTAGGGTTTGTAAGCAGTGTCCGGGTAGGATTCCGAGTATGCCTTGGATAGTAAGCCAGGGGGTCCGGATATTATATAAGCCGTCCCCTAGGGTTAGATTAAACACAATCACACGATCACGAGATATTCGAGTATCCTTTGTAACACGAGAGTTGAGATAATATATTCAGATCGGAGACTCGGCGACTTGATTGTCGGCTACCAGATCGCATATCACCATGATTTCCCTTGAGCTAAACCCTCTCCCAAACACCAGAGTCGAATTGCCCCAAGACAAGTTACCCCCGGTAACGTCTGCCGTGATTATCCCACGACAAGCAACAAGTATGGTGCAGATCGATGTATTTTTGTCTCACCTACAGCAACGAGTGGAGTTGAGAACGACCGGTGGGAGTGGGGGACATGATGCAGAATCGGGAAGTGCACGGGGTTGACGTCCGGCTGCAGCAGCAACACACGCTCGGTCTTGAGGTCCGGCGCGTCCAGGCCCTGCCTGCCGTCGGGCGCCTTGCGAGAACGAGGTTGAAGCAGCGGAAGCCGGGATCAAGGGCCATGGCGGGGACCGACCGAGCACCGTCTCCCCCTCTAGTGAGGAGACGAGCCATCCCTGCAGTGCGAGGTGGATGACGTCCGTCCGAGGCTCTCGTCAGCACCGTCGGTGTCCTGGTTGCCGGAGATACCGACGCAGACCTATGGCGCCACCACCAAAACCCTAGGCCACGAGCGCGCCGCGGTCCGGCCAGCTCAACAGAGCACCACGTATCGCTGCACGAGTGCGCCGGCGAGCCAGCCGTCCACGACGCCATCGCTCCTGAGCGGCGACGCATCTCTCCCGGGCGTGGGTGGCACGGCGGTCTCGATCTGGTTGCGGGTGAGGAAAGGTTGGGTTGGGGGAAGAAAGGCGCGGCGGAAGGGGGAGGGGCCGGGGTAGGGAAGGAGGAAGAAACGATGGAGGGGAGCTATTGGAGACGGAGAAAGGCGGCGCCGCCCATATGAATCGGGGAGAGGGGATAGTAGGAGGTGGGAGGTGGTGATGGGGAACGAAAGAGGTCGTGGAAGGTGTGGTGTCGCTAGCTCGGGTGGCTCCAAATTTTCCTTTAGTGTGATTTTTGGGGAAAAAATCCCGCCACCTACAAAATTTTGGCTCTAAAATTTAGAGGGTCCACAAATTTTGGGTTGGGTAGTGTCACCTCTGGATCGTTGGATCTATAAAATATGAAAAGTTCAGATAGGCGATCCGTGGGTGGTGCTTTTGTGGCATCCCATTGGCAAATTCCTTTTCATGTGGGTGTTTCCTTCACGCCGGTTCGATTCCAAAATGGAGCTTCATCCACGCCATGAATACCGTCGGAGGAACCGAGGTTAATGTGTCGGAACCAACGACAAGACCTCCAAATGGTGCGTCTCTAACATCAGCTAGAAGGCATTCAAATGACAAGACTAAGGAAATATGTTGCACTGTTGTCGGCAAAGCAAAAAAGATAACACATGAGCGAGACCATGTAGTGTTGAAGTGTCGTCAACACGGTCGAAACACTTTCAAAACCTCACTAGGATGCCAAGTCAACTTTGCATGGGACACTGTTGGTGGAATGGTTAAGGGGGTACCCCCTAAGGTGCTCATCCCTAAGCCG
This sequence comes from Alopecurus myosuroides, assembly GCA_028641055.1. Classification (NCBI taxonomy): domain Eukaryota; kingdom Viridiplantae; phylum Streptophyta; class Magnoliopsida; order Poales; family Poaceae; genus Alopecurus; species Alopecurus myosuroides. The sequence goes on from JAPCYS010002976.1 coordinate 116,464, forward strand.
AATTTGGTAGAATCCGACTTGTAAGTGAATTGTCGGTTTATGTCCAGAACCGGCAAGAGAGGAAGAACCGGATTACAGCGCGAGGAATCGGAAGCCAGGAGGAAGGACCGCGTCAAGGTGGATATCCGGCGAAAGCCCAACAAGGTCGGACAGAGTTGCAGCCCAGGCGGAAGGCCCCAGACCCGGCGGAACAATCCAGAACTGGCAGAGCTATCTCGGACACAGAGAAGAACCGGCGAAGGTTATTGTCGTGGGATGATCACGGCAGATGTTACCAGGGGTAACTGATCTTGGGGCAAGTCGACACAGGCGTTTGGGAGAGGGTTTAGCTCAGAGGAAAACATGATGGAATTCGATCTGGTAGCCGGCGATGAAGTCGCCGAGTCTCCGATCTCACTTTATTAACTCGATCTCTTGTGTACAATGGATACTCGATATTCGGCGATATGATTACTACTTGGATCTCTGCAAAACTAAGCCTAGGAGCCGGTTTATAAAACACCCGTACCCCTACCTGGCTTGCCCTCCAAGGCGCAACTTGAGTCCTACCCGAACACCGCTTACAAATCCTAGCTTTCCTTACTGCAACCCACAATCCGGGTTACGAGGCCTACAAACTTTGGGCCTTCCAGAAGTGTCTTTATCCTTAGCCGGATCTTGCACGGCGTCCTTTGGGCCGGGTTATACCTTGGAATTGGCCTACCGGGTTATTATCTCCCCATCAGTAGTCCCCAGAATAGCTTGGGCTTCTCGAGATTTTCTTTGAAGTGCATGCTATTCCCTGCAAAAATATCAAACTCACCATTTCATGGAGGCCGGGTTAGATTGCTTTGATAAACAGCTAGGTCTAACTCCATGGTGGCCATATAGTAGCCCGGCTTTTCTCCAAACCCATTGCTCGTTTTTCCGATCCGTAATCACGGAAAAGATTTGTCTCACATCTGTCCCGGAAATCTCGTCTAACATTTAACGTATATCTCGGAAAATCCGGGCGGATACGTTTTATCCGTAATTCCCGGCTCTCGCCCACTGGCCTAGGTTTATCCTGCCGCACTCTATAAATAGGTACTTAACGGTTAACCTAATCCCAACGGCTCATTTCTCCTTCTTCTTCTCTTCGCTTCCGTGCTGGAACTCACGGAGCACCACCACAGAAACCCAGCGCTCGTCTTTGGATCCATCCTGTTGCAGGCTGCGCTCCGCCGCAATTCGTCCCGCGCCACCGTCGACCCTCACCGCCGCACACTACAAGAAATATGCTATCTTGTGACTCACAATATTGGTCACCGAATGGTCATGTATGTTCATTTGTGACCTTTCTGTGACCAAAATCACTTGGTCAGGTTACGGGCGTCGCAAATGAACCAATGTGACCTTCTGTAGCCAAAATAGAAGGTCATGCACTCTGCGACCAATTGTTTTGGTCACTCGTAATCTGGCCAAGCCACGTTGGATTCCAACGTGGCAAAACTGACGTGGCACGGAATCAGCCCGGTCCATTTCAGCCTTCTATATGGGCCTAGCCCGTTTAAGTTTTTTTCCTTCACTATTTGGATGTCTTTATGGCCTTTTTATTTTCTGTTTATTTTCTGGTGCATTCCTTTTTGCAGTCCATTTCGATTGGGCTTTTTGACATGGGCCATGGAATTTTTGTAGGGCATTTCATTCGAGATTTTTGTTCTGGGCCGTGGCCTTTTGGCTGTGTATTTCGTGCACACGTGGCATTTTCAAAGCCCAGTAGAATTATTATTTGGGCCAGTAAATCGCTTTCTTTTTGTTGTCCACTTTTGTTGGGCCACAACTCAATTTCAGTAATTACCCAGTAATTCAATTCAATTCAGACAGAGGAAATACATGCATACTATTTCACCATCACTCAGATATAGTATCCAGTTTTCAGATACACACATCCAATTTTCATATACATTACAATAATATAGTATCCAGTTTTCAGATACACACAAATATAAAAAAAAACTCAGATGAGCTACTCTCTGCTGGTGTGTTGTTCCAGCAGTCCAGCACTTGGATGAACGAAGGACAACATCTACAGGTTATAAACAGAACAGTTAGGAACAAATAAAAACAGAACAAGTCAATTTCTAGGTACCAAATAGTATCAACTGACAGAAATAAATAAATATTCTATCGGTGAAAAACAAACAGCACAGATAATTTACAGGTTAATTGTATCATCATTGACATTGTTAGAAGGTAGGATGTTCCACTACTACTAACATTAACCTATAAGTAGCAAGGTACAGGAAGCAAACAGTGCAATAATCTGACCACATCACCTAAGAAAAATATTGCCCTACAGATAATCATCCATTCAGCTGACAACAACTAACAGTAGATATCTCGAGGGAGAGAAGGCAATCGATAGGATAGTACCTATTAATCAATAGGATAGTGCACGCTCGATCGATCTCATCCTTCTTAAAGTAACTGCAACAGAAACCAATTCATTATTAGCATCCATCAGTATCTTTTTGAACAGATCATTACACATAGATCAATCTCAAGTTATGTATCATCAGAAATAAATTACTTCTCATTCATAAGATAACAGCACTGTAAGCCCCTAGTAAACTACTAGCAACTTTGCTCATCTCGATGCATTTACATTCAGCAATAATCTATCCATGCTCACAAGCTACAACTTACATGCATCATAATCTTTTGCATTCAGCTAGATTGCAGAAGAAAGAAAGAGGGGCGAAGACCTTTTGGTGGTCGGGATCGATCTTGACATGTCGTCCTCCCTTTGTGCGTCGTCGTTGGCGTGCAGCAGGAGGTGTGGTAGGCCGTTCTTGATCTCGTCGTCATGATCTGCAAGGGAAGGAGAAGGGGTAGGAGCATGAGAGGGATGAAATGGAGGTGTGTGGGCAAGGGGATGAGATGGGGATCTTACAGTGGCGCCAGGCGGAGATCAGATGGAATCTCCAGCTGTGATGTTGCTCGGGCGGTCGATCTGATGGTTGCAGATGAGGTCGACGGCGACGGAGTTGATCTCCTCGCGCGTAGAGCCCTCCCACTAGCTGTGAAGTTCATACTTGGAATGAATCATGTATTGTGATGCTAACAGGAAGTGAGTAAAGAAAAACTATACTAGAGTGCATACAAATCTCTCTGATCAATCTATTTGGTGATAGAATAACTGAAGTTCATAGTTTCATAGTTAGTAGTATCAAAATATTTAAAAGAACCTGCGAATATCAAGTGAAATGGGCCACCTACAGTCCATTACTTAATCTATCCATGCATTTGAACTTTGGGCATATTTAGTTAATTTACCATTATTTAGTCTTTAACAGGTTATTTTTATGGCAGTTGTGATCCTTCAAGATTACAAGACAGACCAATCACATAGAAAAACAGAGATACTTTTGGGCCCTTAAACAATCACAGAATAGAACATCCTTGGTACTACTAGCAAGAATCAATAGACTACTCCTTGTCTAAACCTAAAAGCACGACCTGGAGAGAAAGGAATCAAACATCTCCAGTCAATATCACAGGCACCAGACCACCACATCGACGCACAGGCTCCACCCTCGAGTTCGGTGGCACCTACAGCGAGGGAGAGAGACTAAGAAGCAAGCTGGCATTAACCATAAAAACTATCAGAAACCGAAGTTACACCCTATGTATTTCCATTTTTTAGGTTTAGAGCACAAGCATAACTTCCACAATAACCAGAATGACTTCTCTAAAACAGTTGACTCACAAGTGACATTTAAGCAAGGTACCACAAATTCACAATGGAAATAATCATAACCTACAAGAAGATGCGCAGAGTAGGTATATAACCACAAACACACACATCAAGTAATTCTAAAAGACTATTAGCACAAGTCTCGATCCAGTACACAAGAGTGACATATAATGATATTCCTAGCAAAATTCCTAGTCATAGCTGAGCACCTTGCACTACTGTTATTTAAGATACACACATCAGTTAATGCAATATTGGCATTGGGCAGCATAGGTACGAAAACAACCGTGTTGGTGAGAAAGTGTGAGAGTACCAGCGTACTCGAGGACGATGCAGCAAGTTTCCTGCTGTAGACATGAAGGAAGTGGGCTGCAGTAGCAGGCGCAGAGATCTCCGGCCTAGACTCTAGGAGACATGGTTCCTAGGTCCGCTCCTCAGACCACCATGAGCCACATCTGACAAACAAAATAGGTAAGCGAATTTTGCAAACCGAAGAAAAAAAATGCAGCTTCTGGTTAGCCATAAGAATGACCTGCGCGTAGACCTCGTCGGTGTCTGCCTCCGTATCTACAAATTTAACAGAACAAGTGAGCAAAATTAATCGAATCTAAACCACGCAAACTGAAGAAAATCTTCGGATGCGGAGCAAAACTGAACTCGAGATTTGGTAGGAAAAAAAGGGGAGGGGGGAACGCTACCTCGCGGCGGATTCCTTCTCTTCTTGTCGTGGAGTGCGCCACGACCCTGCTCACCGACCATGCCCCGTTCAGCGAGGAGGGAGAGAGGCAATGAGCGCGCGTCCCCCTCGCCCCGCTCCCAGCGCCTCTCCCCGAGGCTGCAGAAGAGAAGAAAAAGATCGTCGTGGGTGGATCTGGCGTGGTACTCTCGGTCCGGGCGGCGAGGGGTGCTGCCGCACGGTGGTGTGGAAGAGAGGTGGGTGGTGGCGTGAATAGAAGAAGCACGGACGCCGCCGTCTCCTCTTCGATCTGCGACGGGTGCGAGAGGACGGGAGTAAGGCAGTGGGTACGGGAGAACTCGGGGGAGGCTGATGGGGGGGAGGCTGATGGAGGGACGGCGCAAGGAAGGCTGATGGAGGGCGGATTGGGGCGGTGCAAGGAAGGCTGATGGAGGGCGGATTGAGGGATTGAGGAAGGCGGCGACGGAAATTGTGGCGGCGCAAGGGAGGGAGCGCTCGCGCGCTCTTTTAGCTAGGGTTTGGACTTTGGAGGCGCGAGGGAGGGATGCGGTTTGGACTTCGGCGGCGCGTTTCTGAAAATTCTGCTATCGACCCTCACTTTCATACCCCGCCATAGAAAGGCCGCAACTGGGACCTGCCACTTCTTGACCCCGCGGTTCAGTAACTAGTTTAAGTGGTTTAGTAGTAACTTAAACGAGTTTCAATGATATATCATATAAACTAGTTTATTTTCTCTATGTCACTAGAAAAAAAAAATTAATCCTGTCATTGTAAATATATTTTTAATCGCCACAGGCTTTGTGATGCTATGAATCTACCGTAAACCGATAAACATGTGAGGAAAATAGTTTTTGGAGGTTTTTATTTTCTTTGCAAAAAAAATCATTTTCTAGCGTTCATCGTTTTGACCGGATTTGAAGTCGGCATATCGACAAGCACCTCGAAGGAAACAACAATGGCCTCGCGATAACGAGGGATGTGCGGAGTCAAAACCCAGGACACGAACGAAAAGAGAAGTCGCAAACCGAGACGACATACTTTCAATTCGGCATAAAAAGTTCACAAAAATCGAAAAAATGGGAAACCTACACATTATGTCATTATTTGTGATCTAGTATCCATAAAAACAATAAACTTGGAATATGGTAATTATCTCGAAAAAGTGTTCACAAAAATGAGCTATCATCTACGAAGATTCATGACTTTCGGGCCAAAAATGAGCACATACACAAAATATGTTGCAAAAATATACAAAGTAAAATTCTAAATATATTATGTCATGTTTGATCTACAAATAACAAACTTATTGCCTCTCAATATCTCAAAATACACCTCCTTTGAAAATGACAAATTTCCGCCGATTCAGCTGAAACCGGGCCAAATTTGAACTATAGGTGCCTCGTAGTTTTCTCTTTATTTTTTGCAAAAATCATTTTTAGTTACCCAAGTACCTATTTCAACATAGATATACCAAGAGTTCATCAAGATTCAACACCTAGGTACGAACGGTCATGTCCCCCGTTTTTCACCGTTTTCCGAAACCGGCTTAGAAAATTCCAAAAATTCAAAAAAACTCGAAACGATGCAAGATCTTCGCGTGTGTTGTTATATGTACTAGTATCCACAAAAAATAATAAACTTGGAATACGACAATTTGGTGGAAAATGTGTTCACAGAAATGAGCTATCTCGTATGAAGATTCATGGCTTTCGGGCCAAATGACGGATGTTTTGGCCACATCCATGGCATAGTTTGTTTAAATGTGACCATATTCCACACAAAGATGCATATTGGTACAACTAACAATGTTCACGAAGAAAGTTTTATTTTTCGTTGAATAAAAATACCATTTTTCATTCCCGGAGTGTCAAAACTGGGTTTTTTTGTGAAGCACATACACAAAATATGACACAAAAATGTACAAAGTAAAATTCTAAATATATTATGTCATATTTTATCTTCAAATAACAAATTTATTACCTCTCAATAGCTCAAAATACACCTCTTTCGAAAAAGACAAATTTCAGCCGATTCCGCTGAAACCGGGCCAAATTTGAACTACAGGTGCCTCGTAGTTTTCTCTTTATTTTTTGCAAAAATCATTTTTAGGTACCCAAGTACCTATTTCAACATAGATACATCAAGAGTTCATCAAGATTCAACACCTAGGTACGAACGGTCATGTCCCCCGTTTTGATCGTTTCCCGAAACCGGCTTAGAAAATTCCATAAAATTCAAAAAAACTCGAAACGATGCAAGATCTTCGCGTGGTGTTGTTATATATGTACTAGTATCCACAAAAAATAATAAACTTGGAATACGACAATTTGGTGGAAAATGTGTTCACATAAATGAGCTATCTCGTACGAAGATTCATGGCTTTCGGCCAAATGACGGATGTTTTGGCCACATCCATGGCATAGTTTGTTAAATGTGACCATATTCCACACAAAGATGCATGTTGGTACAACTAACAATGTTCACGAAGAAAGTTTTATTTTTCGTTGAATAAAAATACCATTTTCCATTCCCGGATGTCAAAACTGGGTTTTTTTGTGAAGCACATACACAAAATATGATACAAAAATGTACAAAGTAAAATTCTAAATATATTATGTCATATTTTATCTACAAATAACAAATTTATTACCTCCCAATAGCACAAAATACACCTCTTTCGAAAAAGACAAATTTCAGCCGATTCCGCTGAAACCGGGCCAAATTTGAACTACAGGTGCCTCATAGTTTTCTCTTTATTTTTTGCAAAAATCATTTTTAGGTACCCAAGTACCTATTTCAACATAGATACATCAAGAGTTCATCAAGATTCAACACCTAGGTACGAACGGTCATGTCCCCCGTTTTGATCGTTTCCCGAAACCGGCTTAGAAAATTCCATAAAATTCAAAAAAACTCGAAACGATGCAAGATCTTCGCGTGGTGTTGTTATATATGTACTAGTATCCACAAAAAATAATAAACTTGGAATACGACAATTTGGTGGAAAATGTGTTCACATAAATGAGTTATCTCGTACGAAGATTCATGGCTTTCGGGCCAAATGACGGATGTTTTGGCCACATCCATGGCATAGCTTGTTTAAATGTGACCATATTCCACACAAAGATGCATGTTGGTACAACTAACAATGTTCATGAAGAAAGTTTTATTTTTCGTTGAATAAAAATACCATTTTCCATTCCCGGAGTGTCAAAACTGGGTTTTTTTGTGAAGCACATACACAAAATATGACACAAAAATGTACAAAGTAAAATTCTAAATATATTATGTCATATTTTATCTTCAAATAACAAATTTATTACCTCTCAATAGCTCAAAATACACCTCTTTCAAAAAAGACAAATTTCAGCCGATTCCGCTGAAACCGGGCCAAATTTGAACTACAGGTGCCTCGTAGTTTTCTCTTTATTTTTTGCAAAAATCATTTTTAGTTACCCAAGTACCTATTTCAACATAGATATACCAAGAGTTCATCAAGATTCAACACCTAGGTACGAACGGTCATGTCCCCCGTTTTCACCGTTTTCCGAAACCGGCTTAGAAAATTCCAGAAAATTCAAAAAAACTCGAAACGATGCAAGATCTTAGCGTGGTGTTGTTATATATGTACTAGTATCCACAAAAAATAATAAACTTGGAATACGACAATTTGGTGGAAAATGTGTTCACAGAAATGAGCTATCTCGTATGAAGATTCATGGCTTTCGGACCAAATGACGGATGTTTTGGCCACATCCATGGCATAGTTTGTTTAAATGTGACCATATTCCACACAAAGATGCATATTGGTAGAACTAACAAAGTTCACGAAGAAAGTTTTATTTTCCGTTGAATAAAAATACCATTTTTCATTCCCGGAGTGTCAAAACTGGGTTTTTTTGTGAAGCACATACACAAAATATGACACAAAAATGTACAAATTAAAATTCTAAATATATTATGTCATATTTTATCTTAAAATAACAAATTTATTACCTCTCAATAGCTCAAAATACACCTCTTTCAAAAAAGACAAATTTCAGCCGATTCCGCTGAAACCGGGCCAAATTTGAACTACAGGTGCCTCGTAGTTTTCTCTTTATTTTTTGCAAAAATCATTTTTAGTTACCCAAGTACCTATTTCAACATAGATATACCAAGAGTTCATCAAGATTCAACACCTAGGTACGAACGGTCATGTCCCCCGTTTTCACCGTTTTCCGAAACCGGCTTAGAAAATTCCAGAAAATTCAAAAAAACTCGAAACGATGCAAGATCTTAGCGTGGTGTTGTTATATATGTACTAGTATCCACAAAAAATAATAAACTTGGAATACGACAATTTGGTGGAAAATGTGTTCACAGAAATGAGCTATCTCGTATGAAGATTCATGGCTTTCGGACCAAATGACGGATGTTTTGGCCACATCCATGGCATAGTTTGTTTAAATGTGACCATATTCCACACAAAGATGCATATTGGTAGAACTAACAATGTTCACGAAGAAAGTTTTATTTTTCGTTGAATAAAAATACCATTTTTCATTCCCGGAGTGTCAAAACTGGGTTTTTTTGTGAAACACATACACAAAATATGACACAAAAATGTACAAATTAAAATTCTAAATATATTATGTCATATTTTATCTTCAAATAACAAATTTATTACCTCTCAATAGCTCAAAATACACCTCTTTCGAAAAAGACAAATTTCAGCCGATTCCGCTGAAACCGGGCCAAATTTGAACTACAGGTGCCTCGTAGTTTTCTCTTTATTTTTTGCAAAAATCATTTTTAGGTACCCAAGTACCTATTTCAACATATATACATCAAGAGTTCATCAAGATTCAACACCTAGGTACGAACGGTCATGTCCCCCGTTTTGATCGTTTCCCGAAACCGGCTTAGAAAATTCCATAAAATTCAAAAAAACTCGAAACGATGCAAGATCTTCGCGTGGTGTTGTTATATATGTACTAGTATCCACAAAAATAATAAACTTGGAATACGACAATTTGGTGGAAAATGTGTTCACATAAATGAGCTATCTCGTACGAAGATTCATGGCTTTCGGGCCAAATGACGGATGTTTTGGCCACATCGATGGCATAGTTTGTTTAAATGTGACCATATTCCACACAAAGATGCATGTTGGTACAACTAACAATGTTCACGAAGAAAGTTTTATTTTTCGTTGAATAAAAATACCATTTTCCATTCCCGGAGTGTCAAAACTGGGTTTTTTTGTGAAGCACATACACAAAATATGATACAAAAATGTACAAAGTAAAATTCTAAATATATTATGTCATATTTTATCTTCAAATAACAAATTTATTACCTCTCAATAGCTTAAAATACACCTCTTTCAAAAAAGACAAATTTCAGCCGATTCCGCTGAAACCGGGCCAAATTTGAACTACAGGTGCCTCGTAGTTTTCTCTTTATTTTTTGCAAAAATCATTTTTAGGTACCCAAGTACCTATTTCAATATAGACACATCAAGAGTTCATCAAGATTCAACACCTAGGTACGAACGGTCATGTCCCCCGTTTTGACCGTTTCCCGAAACCGGCTTAGAAAATTCCATAAAATTCAAAAAAACTCGAAACGATGCAAGATCTTCGCGTGGTGTTGTTATATATGTACTAGTATCCACAAAAAATAATAAACTTGGAATACGACAATTTGGTGGAAAATGTGTTCACATAAATGAGCTATCTCGTACGAAGATTCATGGCTTTCGGGCCAAATGACGGATGTTTTGGCCACATCCATGGCATAGTTTGTTTAAATGTGACCATATTCCACACAAAGATGCATGTTGGTACAACTAACAATGTTCACGAAGAAAGTTTTATTTTTCGTTGAATAAAAATACCATTTTCCATTCCCGGAGTGTCAAAACTGGGTTTTTTTGTGAAGCACATACACAAAATATGACACAAAAATGTACAAAGTAAAATTCTAAATATATTATGTCATATTTTATCTACAAATAACAAATTTATTACCTCTCAATAGCTCAAAATACACCTCTTTCAAAAAAGACAAATTTCAGCCGATTCCGCTGAAACCGGGCCAAATTTGAACTACAGGTGCCTCATAGTTTTCTCTTTATTTTTTGCAAAAATCATTTTTAGGTACCCAAGTACCTATTTCCACATAGATACATCAAGAGTTCATCAAGATTCAACACCTAGGTACGAATGGTCATGTCCCCCGTTTTGACCGTATTTTGAAACCGATATTTTTTATTTTCCGAGTGTCAAATAGGTTAATGATATTTTTAAATTTTATTTTTACTAGAAACATTTCCTCATAATCTATAATCTTAGAGAACAACTTTACAAATTATTCAAAATTTATTTGACAGAAATTAGAATTCAAAATCAAAAGCTATAAAAGATAAAAGAAATGAAAAAAAAAAACAGCCGAGCTCAGCCGGCCCAGCCAGGCCGAGCTGTCTATTGGATTACTAGACTTTTCTTCATTTGGGCCTTGGCCCAGGACGGGTTAGTTAAGTACAAAAGTATTTCGTTCGATATACAACTTGATCAGCTCGTGGCTTTAGTGGCAGAGCGCGTTCGGTGGTTGGTGAGGTTCAAGGTTCAATTCCTCCCGGGAGCACATTTATTTTAACATGATCCGCTCATCAGATCGCCAGTCCTCTTCGTCAGAGCGCGCGGAAATAAATGATAAATATTAACTGTTTGGTAGATAACCACAACTCGTGAGGTGGATTTGTGGCTAGTTCGGTGTGGTTTTTCCTGTAGTAGCAGGGTGGTGATCGAATCCTCTTTGGCCAATTTTTATGCTAATTTGACACAACCAAAATTTACCCTGTGGGGCCCCTCCTAGTCAGCTAGGTAGGCAAAAAATGACACATGTATCTGACACGTAGGCAAAAAATAACACATGGACGTGACATGTAGGCGAAACTGTTGAGCTGGCAGGTTTGACCATTTAAATTGGTCTCAATAGAGACATATTTTGGTCTCAGTAAGGCAATATTTGGGAGGTAACTTGCATTGTGACCAAATCGAGTACATGTTTAGACTCTCTCAATCAATTGGCTCGAGATATGTGACCAATTTTTTTAGGGTCACCTCCAGAAGGTCACTAGTTGACATATTTCTTGTAGTGGCATCTGTGAGCGTCTGGCCGGCAGTCACAAAGGAGCATTCCTATCGCGTTATTCGCTGCCGCCACGCGCTACTCCGATCTCTTCTGGTAAGCTTCTCGTATCCAGTAATTTGACCTTGCAATTTCTAGATTCGCTCCAGATTGGATCTAGGTCGACCCGCGAGCCATTGCTCTTACCGCGCTGAATTAAACCGCTTAGATACTTGCTAGCTCCTTCAACAACTTATTGGATGATCTCACACCACCCCCTACCGCTATTAATCTCCAATTTCTTCGTAAAATCATTCGCAAGTTCTCCTAACCTAGATCCATTTCGTCCAAATTTCCGCGCATATCATTAACACCCGGAAAATCCTCCTTTTCCAGCTATTTTGCTTGCAGTAGAGACATGGGCAACCATCCGTGTACCCCAAACTCACCTCAACACGTAAGTGACCAATGATTTCCACAGCCGTACTCAATACCCGGACACCTCGCAATCTTTGCTCCGTGATGCGTTACCCAGATATTTTTTAGTCTTCACACTTTCCTAATATTTCAAACTCGGATAATCCAATACTTCCGAGTCTTATTTCCTGCACCTCTTTTTCTCGCGTGTTGCAGGTTAACCCCATGGCTCCAAAAAGGCAAGGGAAACAGCCGGCTCCGGTAAAGGCTACCCAAACCATATCGGCCAACTGGGGTCGATCTACAGCAACAAAGGCCAAGTTGGACGAGCTGGCCGAATTAGGAATTCTCCCCTCTCAGAAGGACATACACTGGAGGACACCAGGCGACGAGACCCTTCCCACACCTGCCGACAGTGAGGTAATTTGCTTCATTGAGCACGTGACCCGGGGATTCCGTCCTCCGGGTCACCCTTTCTTCCGGGAGGTCTTAAACCACTACGGTCTCCGGGTATTTGACATAGGGCCCAATTCTATGCTAAATATTACCCACTTCATCGTTCTATCGGAGTCATACTTGTGCGTTCCGCCAAGTTTGACCCTTTTTATTGAACTATTCCAGTGCAAGTCGTGCCGCGAAAGCGGTAACGGAACACTTCTTACTTGTGGCGGGGTATCCATCCAACGCCGCAAGCACTCACCAATGCCAACCCTCAACTTAAACTCCCACGTCAAAAACTGGCAATTGTCTTTCTTTTATTGCCATGATACCTCCCCGGACGGCGAGAGGAAGCTGCCGGGTTACTCGGAGAGTCTCCTCGAGCCTTCCGAATCTTTCAACGCCTTTGCCCCTGACTCGGACAGGGAGGCGATCCAGCCTTTGCTGGCTAAGTTGGCTGTTCTCTCGGCCCAAGGCCTTCTTGGGCTCAACTTGGTGAAGACCTGGGTGGACTTCCGGATCCAACCCAACTCCATCCGCGCCAAGTTGATGCACGAGTACTCGGGCACACCACAGCGCTCCGATACTCCACTAAGAACTTCGCAACCGGCGACACCATCAAGACCATCAAAGGCTTCCTGACTGAGAAGTTTGAGGTGATAAGAAATATCGCGGGGTTACCCCCATTCACTCGGGAAAACCCAGCTCCAGCAGTAAGACCCGGTTCCCATAACTTATTTCAATACTTTAACTTGGTACTGCTTCTGATTCTTGCTTTCATTTCCTCGATCATAGGCTGAAGATCCCTTCTGGAGGATCAAAACCTCCCCTCGTCCAGAGACCCGGAAGAGGAGGACGAGCCGGCGATGATGATGGAGGTGCTTTCCCAAATCTCACATTCGCCTTTTACCTGTACTACTTTCATATCACCCATCTTTCTTCTTGTCTGATACATACTCGACTTTCAGGGTTGGAGGACGAGGAAGAAAAAGAAGAGGATGACCCGGAGGCCACCAAATCCGACCAGGAAGCCACCGTCGGAACCAAGAGGAAGGCCAGAGGGGTGATTGCAAAGGTTCCTTTCTCCTTCATGTCTTCTGAGCCTTACTCCTTCGAAACTATGCGTAACCTTAATGAACGGTTGTCACACTCACCATTCTTGAAGGATCTCCTCTCGCTAAGCGCAGGTAACCCGGAGATCCGGTATCCCCACCTTAACCCGGGTATCCCCACTTCACCTGCTCACCGAGCCAACACTCCTCCACCTCAGCCCTCCAAACCTCCTCAGCGCCATCCATCTCCTAACCACCCACACGCTGGGCAATTCCGGGTACCGCAGCCGGTACCTTTGACAACTTCGTCCGCCTCCAGCAGCGAGCTCCCGCCAGATTATGCCATAAACACCGGGTAAGCATTCTTTACTTGATATCCTTTTACACTTATTAACTTTTTAATATGTACTACTAACCACTCTTTCCTTTTTTCCCTTTTAGTGCCCAAGTGACCACCAGTGACCCGGACATTCCTGAAGCGGAAAGGCAAGGAGGGGAGGAGCCGCACATTAACACGGATGCTGCAGCTGATGATGAGGCTGAGGACGGGCAAGAACAAGACCCCTTCAAGGACCCAGCTAAGCCGGAGACCACATCCCCCAAATCCTCTGAAGAGGTAGATGAAGACATTATCTTAGAGACCAAGTCGGGCTCTCCTAACCCGGATACTCAGACGATCCGGGTTTCGACCCCAAAAGTCGGAAAGCTCCTTCAACCAGAAGACCAATCTGCTGGTCCTTCACGAATTCGTCCTGAAGACATGACGTTTGCCCAAATGCTTGATGCCCTCTATACCTTGAGGTCCGACGAAGAAAATATTCTAGACGCCTTGATAACAAAGCACAAGGTAAGTCCGAGTAATATCATCTGCATCCTTATATAGTCCCCAAGTTCCGAGTGAATTGCTGATTGATTTGCTTGGAACTTTGTGCAATGGCTCCAATTAACCCTTTTCCTTGTGTTATCCATCTAGGACTTTGCTGCGCAATCTGAGAAGAAACTGGCCAAAGCTGCCAAACGCATCGAGAAGGAGACAGCTCTGCGCGAAGCAGCTAAGCTGAAGCGTAGAAGCGGAAAAATCACAAGGAAATACAGAAAAGAGCTCATGTGGCTGAAGATAGGCTGACGACTCTTTCAGTGCAGATTGCTGATATCTATCGCGTCGCAACTGGTACAATTTCTGGATTCTGGCGATTATAACCCGTATTTCATTGGTTGGATAACCGGATTTCTTACTCGTTACTTTCCTTGCTTTTCAACAGGTCCGGGTGAAGCTGCCCCTGAAGAAGAAGATGATACCGCCAAACTGCAACTGATTAAAGATACTATCCGGCAACTTGGTGCCGGTGTTGGATGGATTCTTGATGAGCTACGACTGCCGTGCGCTGGGCCGGGTAGCATGAAAAAGTTGCTAGAGGCCTGCTCCACCATTCCTGAATGGATTTGGCATTGGAAGCGCTCATCCTGCCGTTTTGGGGTAACCCGGGGACTCGCCCTGGCTAAAGCTTATATCCCAAAGCTAGAGCCGGCCAAGTTGATAGCCGGGTTTCCGGAGTTCAATCAGGACGGGTCCAAGTTTTCGCCGAAGGATTTCAAAGCCATTCAAAAGGAAGTTCGTCACCCGGCCAGTGTGATCGCCGATAGCCTGATCATTGACACTATTCTTCCTGCATATGATGCTAACGACAAAGTCATTAAAGCAGATCGCCCCAAGCCATTCGATATGCTTGCCCGATGGAAGGAAGACGCTGCCAAGATACGAGAGGAAGCTGCACAGAAGAAGGCTGAAGCCGACTCTGCGCCCGCTACCTCGACACCTATCGTCCCTCCACCTGCGCGAGTCGGCGTTGCGGCTGATCCGAGTGGGGCTGCTACCCCAAGTGACGGCAAGGGTAAAACCAAGATGGATCCGGCGGCTTAGAGTGCCGAGTAATATCTGCCACTTCGTACGCGTTAGTCGGCTGATGTGCCGTTGAAACAATTATTTGAATGGTGCGCTTGTGCGCCTTTGATACTCTTTGGTGAAACTTTGTAATGCACTCTAAGTTCCTGATACACCTTGTGCCTCTTCTGGCTTAAATCTATCTACTTTTGAACTCGTTTGCTCTTGATATCCAACCTTTACTCTTGATATCCAACTTTCTTTTATTTTTGATATGCAACTTTCTTTGTTCTTGATATCCGACATTCTTTATTTTTCCCTTGTGAGACTCGGCGTCCGGTTTACATGGGTGTTTGGCAAGCGGACTTGCTTCTAAGTCCCAAGTCCCCAAGACCCGGATGTTTGGGTTTGTTGGAAATCAAACAACTAACCAATTTTTCTCTTCCAAGATCGCGAGTCCCCCTGACCCGGATTTCCGGGTCTAGGGCAAGTGACTTTTAGAGGAGAAGAAATTGCCTGCTGCTAAATTCGCAAAGATCCCAGAGTCGTTTCACATGGGGTTTGAAGTTATGCTTAATAATCGTTGAGTTTCCGGCTATTAGCCTTGTAGTCTACATAACTTGTGGTTTAGATGACCCTTTTGACAATCTTGTACTGTAAGTCGGCTTTCGCGTGGATACCATGTTATTACATCTATACGAAAACGGGGTCAGGCAAGTCCCATTGGGCTTCATGGCTGCCTGTAATCGTAAGCGAACAAATCATGCCACTTTAGTGCGAGTCACATCGAGCTTAAGTAAGAATAGCCAAGAAATTTGGACTTCTTTGTCCGGTTATAAGATTGCAGCCGTACTCGTTTGCGAGTAATCGGCCCTTATAACTCATAGGCATCAAGGCCGGGTCTTTTGAGTTTGCAACTGCGCTTATCCAAGCAATCAGCCATCAAGACCTAAATATACGCATCATGCTGAAAGTATAAGACTCAATTTATAATCACCTCTATTCTCGATAATCACCTCTTTATTTGATATGAAAAATTAGGTCAGCAAGCCGCCTCATTAAAAACCCGTCCAGTCCCCAAGGGTGCCCTGGATGGGAAAAGAGTGCGTCTGAAACCTGCTGCCTGTTACATCGTTCAATTCCACGAGCCAACATAATCCTTGCTAAGTATAATA
Organism: Alopecurus myosuroides; assembly: GCA_028641055.1. Classification (NCBI taxonomy): domain Eukaryota; kingdom Viridiplantae; phylum Streptophyta; class Magnoliopsida; order Poales; family Poaceae; genus Alopecurus; species Alopecurus myosuroides. The sequence continues at coordinate 132,959 of JAPCYS010002976.1, forward strand.
TGGGCGTAGCTGAGCCACGTTCCATGGTCTGTCCCTTTCTTGCATAGAGATGAAGTGGTATGAGCGGTGTCATTAACCGTGGCCGATTCTTCCCTTGCGTCTATCAAGTAATATGACCCATTATGCAAATTCCTGCTTATGATAAATGGTCCTTCCCATGGTGGTGATAACTTGTGTTTTCCTTCGTTTGACTGAACCAGGCGCAGAACTAGTCTCCCTCCTGGAAGACCCGGGTTTTCACACGCCGGCTATGATACCTCCGTAGATCCTGCTGATATATCGCTGATCTTCCAGGGCTTGTTCCCTTTGTTCTTCTAACATATCCACGGCGTCCTGCCGGGTCTTTTCGTTCTCCACTTCAACGTAAGCCGACACTCGCGGTGAATCATGAATAATGTCACTCGGTAACACCGCCTCCGCGCCATATACCATGAAGAAGGGCGTCATCTGAGTAGATCTGTTAGGTGTTGTATTGATACCCCAAACCACAGCAGGAAGTTCTTCGACCCATGCACCAGCAGCCCTGATACAGGGGACTCGTAGGCGTGGCTTTAGTCCGCGAATCAGTTCTTGATTCGCCCTTTCTACTTGTCCATTGGCCTGTGGATGAGCTACTGATGCTACGTCAAGCCGGATTCCGTTGTTACCACAGAAACTTCTCCATCTCGCCAAGGGACATGTTGGTTCCGTTGTCAGTAATTATGCTGTGAGGATACCCGAACCGATAGATAATTCTTTTCAGGAACTTGACTGCTGTAGCTGCTTCACAATTAGTAACTGGCATAACTTCTACCCACTTGGTAAACTTATCGATAGCTACCAACAGATGTGTCTTTTTGCAAGGTGACATATGAAAGGGGCCAACCATGTCCATACCCCAGACGGCGAACGGCCAAGTTAACGGGATGGTCCGTAATTCCATAGCCGGCACATGGATTTGGCGGGCGTACCTTTGACATCCGTCACACCTTGCTACCAATCGTTCCGCATCTGCCAGAGCCGTGAGCCAGAAAAACCCGTGTCGGTAAGCCTTGGCCACAAGTGACCTTGTAGACGCGTGATGCCCACAATCACCTTCATGAATTTCCTTGAGGATCTGTCGGCCTTCCTCTGGTGTCACACAGCGCAGGAAGACCCCCGTGGCGCTTCTCTTATATAACTCCCCATTAATAATAGAATATCCCTTTGCTCGTCGCAAAATTTGCCTTGCTAATACCTCCTGCTGCGGCAACTCGCCTCGTGATAGGTAGGCCAAAAAAGGTTCTGTCCACTCGGGAATAGCGCGTACAGTGGCCACGAGCTCCAAGCCCGGGTCTTGATTTGCTAGCTCTTCCTCAGACTCGGTTTTAACTGATGGTCGCCATAATTCGTCCAAAAATACGTTAGGTGGAACCGGTTCTCTGCGCGAGCCGAGTCTGGCTAGGGCGTCGGCTGCCTTGTTCTTTCTCCTGTCTATATGCTCCACCTCATACCCGGAGAAACATCCGGCCACCCTATCGACCTCCCTACGGTATGCCGCCATAGTTGCGTCCTTTCTATCCCAAGTTCCTGATACCTGTTGTACTACAAGATCCGAATCTCCAAAGCATCGTATCCTCCTAATGTTCATCTCCTTAGCTACTTTTAAGCCATGCAATAGGGCCTCATACTCGGCTACATTGTTGGAACAATCAAAGTGAATCTGTAATACATAACTCAACTTGTCTCCTTTAGGTGACGTTAGCACCACTCCAGCTCCTGAACCCTCGTACTGTTTTGATCCATCGAAATGCATGATCCACGACTCGGAATTTGGAACTACGGTAGACATGCCTGTGTGTGTCCAATCATTAACAAAATCCACCAAGGCCTGTGATTTGATTGCCGACCTAGGCTCGTAGCTGATGTGATAATCCCCCATCTATCGCCCATTTGGCTATTCTTCCGGTTGCATCCGAGTTTCTGATGATATCCGACATTGGTATTGAGCTGACTACTGTTATAGGGTGCTCCTGGAAGTACGGCTTTAGTTTCCGGCTGGCCATGAAGACCCCGAAAACCAGCTTCTGCCAATGCGGGTAACACTGCTTTGCTTCAGACAATACCTCGCTGACATAATAAACCGGCCTCTGAACCGGGTAACCCTTTCCGTCCTCTTTGCGTTCCACGACCACTACTGCACTGACGGCTCGGGGGGCAGCTGCAACATACAACAACATAGGTTCTTTAGGGCCCGGGGCCGCTAATACTGGTGCTTCAGATAACTGCTTTTTTAGTGCCTCGAATGCCTCATCCGCTTCTTGATCCCATACGAATTTGTCGGATTTCCTCAAGAGCCGGTACAGGGGTATTGCCTTTTCTCCCAACCTGGATATAAACCGGCTCAAGGCTGCTACGCAGCCTGTAAGCTTTTGGACCTGCTTCAGATTTTCCGGCTTCCTCAGATTTTGGATAGCTTTGATTTTGTCCGGGTTTGCCTCAATTCCTCTCTCGGAAACGATAAAGCCGAGTAACTTCCCAGCTAGGAACCCAAATACGCATTTTGTCGGGTTGAGCTTCATCTGATATCTCCTTAGATTTTTGAACGTCTCCTTTAGATCGTCTATAAATGTCTCTGCCTTCCTGGTCTTGACAACCACGTCATCCACATAAGCATGGACATTGCGTCCAATTTGGTCTTCGAAGCACTTCTGAATGCACCGTTGGTAGGTTGCGCCTGCGTTCTTCAGTCCAAACGTCATTGTTTTGTAGCAGAAGGCTCCAAAGGGGGTTATGAACGATGTTTTCTCCCAATCCTCCCTTTTGAGCTTAATCTGATGATATCCCGAATATGCGTCCAGGAAACACAACAGGTCACTCCCAGCTACTGCGTCTATTATTTGGTCTATCCTTGGTAGTGCGAACGGATCCTTTGGGCAATGCTTGTTAGACTTGTGAAATCAATGCACATCCTCCACTCGTTGGTCTTTTCATCACTAGAACCGGATTTGCCAGCCAGTCCGGGTGGAATACTTCCATGATGAAGCCGGCTGTTAATAGCCGCGCAATTTCTTCGCCTATTGCTTTCCTTCTTTCCTCATTCATCTTTCTCAAGCCCTGCTTCACGGGCCTGGCCTTGGGATCCACATGCAAACTATGCTCTGCCAACTCCGTGGGGATACCCGGCATGTCGCTGGGTGTCCAAGCGAATACGTCCGCATTTGAGCGAATAAACTCCACCAGCGCCTTTTCCTGCTCGCTTTTCAAATTAGACCCGATAGTAAACTGCTTGGTGGGATCACCTTCAACAAAATCTATTTTCTTGGTGTCCTGTGCTGCCTTGAATTTCACTCTTTCATCCTCAGAATCCGGCCTTCTCAACGCTGTTCCATCATCCGGATCCACCTGAGACCGGTAATATTTGAGTTCTTCTTTTCTGCAAGCTTGCTCAGCCATCACTGAATCTCCTTCATCACACTCAGCCGCTATATCCCGACTTCCATGTATGGTGATGGTCTGCTTGGGACCCGGAATTTTTAGCTGTAAATATACATAACACGGTCTAGCCATGAACTTAGCGTAAGCCGGTCTTCCGAACAACGCATGATAAGGACTACGCAACTTGACCACCTCAAACGTGAGCCACTCAACTCGATAATTATCCACTGATTCTCGAAAGCAACCTCCAATGTGATCTTTCCCTCAGGGCGCGCTAAGTGACCCGGCACAATTCCGTGAAAAACTGTTGAACTTTTCTGCAGCTGGGATTCTTTGAGGTTCATGCGTAAGAAAGTTTCCCAATACAAGATGTTAATGCTGCTTCCACCATCCATCAAGACTTTTTTCAACTCGTAACCATTGACCTGCGGTGCGACCACCAACGCCAAGATTCCTGGGCGTTCTATTCCTTCCGGGTGATCCCTTCTGCTCCACGTTACCTCTTGTTCCGCCCATCTCAGGTATCTCGGAACGGGCGAGGAAACCGAATTTACCGTTTGCTTTAGTGTTTCTTTATCCCTGCTAGAAGTTCCTGTAACATGCACATGATATTGTCCTTTTAAGTCAAACGTACGTACCATACCGATGAAGATGTTGATCTCGCCGATTGTCACGACAGATCCGGATTCAAGGTGAACCGATTCTGGCCCCCAGCCGGAATCGTCCACCATCTTCTCTCCTTCGTGGTCGTCGTAGATCTCACCGACGACGAGGTTCTCCATGCTCTTCGAGCTTCTCCCGTGATGTAAACACCTTTGGACGCAGGCCCCACGGTGGGCGCCAACTGTCGTGGGATGATCACGGCAGATGTTACCAGGGGTAACTGATCTTGGGGCAAGTCGACACAGGCGTTTGGGAGAGGGTTTAGCTCAGAGGAAAACATGATGGAATTCGATCTGGTAGCCGGCGATGAAGTCGCCGAGTCTCCGATCTCACTTTATTAACTCGATCTCTTGTGTACAATGGATACTCGATATTCGGCGATATTATTACTACTTGGATCTCTGCAAAACTAAGCCTAGGAGCCGGTTTATAAAACACCCGTACCCCTACCTGGCTTGCCCTCCAAGGCGCAACTTGAGTCCTACCCGAACACTGCTTACAAATCCCAGCTTTCCTTACTGCAACCCACAATCCGGGTTACGAGGCCTACAAACTTTGGGCCTTCCAGAAGTGTCTTTATCCTTAGCCGGATCTTGCACAGCATCCTTTGGGCCGGGTTATACCTTGGAATTGGCCTACCGGGTTATTATCTCCCCATCAGTTACGATGGTAGAGTCTTGGTAGCACTCCAAGTTCGTGTGTGACCCATATTCTTCTGAAACCCCGGGAACTTGTCTACTATATAAAGCGAGTTTCTAGGACGTAGAAAGATAAGTTCTAGTTGATAGCAATAGTTCTAAAGACATCGAAAGCCCGAAGGGGGTATGGCATCCAAGACCCATGGAACACTCTAACACACATGGTACGGCATAACCTAGTATTGGGTGGGATTCAGATGCTCCGGAGCCCCTCTCCGGAGAAACCCTAGGCCCGGTGGAGAAAAAGACGGAACTACCGCTCTCGCCCTTCTACGTGAGACGGAAGAGGGTAGCAAAGTGGAACTAATTTCTTGGTTGTGTTAGGTTGGTCCCAAGGAACACCCAAGACATTGGTAGGGCCCACCTCTATACAAGAATCCCCCCGCTCCGTCAGATATGGCAGTTTCGGGCTCTGAGTAGTCCTGGAACCCGCTAGAGAGAATCCGAAGCCGGTGAACCCATAACAAAGAGAGTGAGGGAATCTTGTGCATCCAAGACCTATGCCACACTATAACACACATGGTATGCCATAACCTTGGATTGGGTGGGATTCAGACGCTCCGGATCCCCTCTCTGGAGAAACCCGAGGCCCACTGGAGAAAAGGACAGAATTGTCGTTCTCGCCCCTCTACGTGAGCCGGAAGGGGATAGCATAGTGGAACTAATTGCTTTGTTTTGTTAGGTTAGGCGCAAGGAACACCCAAGACAGTGCTAGGGCCCACCTCTCTGCAAGATTACCCCCGTTCCGTCAGATCCGGGAGTTTTGGGCTCTACATAGTCCTAGAACCCGCCATAGAGAATCCGATGCTGGTGAAGCCATAACACAGAGAGTGAGGTAATCTTGGGCATACAATACCCCATGCCACACTATAACACAAATGATATGACATAGACTAGTATTGGTTGGGATTCATACGCTCTGGAGGCCCTCTCCGGAGAAACCCTAGGCCCGCTGGAGAAAAATACAAAACTGCCATTCTCGCCCCTCTACGTGAGCCAGAAGGGGGTAGCAAAGTGGAACTAATTTCTTGGTTGTTTTAGTTTAGGCCCAAGTAACACCCAAGATAGTGGTAGGTCCCACCTCTTGGTAAGATTCCCCCCGGTTTAACAGATCCGGAAGTTTCGGGCTTTGAGTAGTCTTGGAACCCGCCATAGAGATTCCGACGCCGGTGAAGCCATAACATAGAGAGTGAGGGAATCTTGGGCATCCAAGACCCATGCCACACTATAACACACATGGTATGGAATAACCTAGGATTGGGTGGGATTCAGGCGCTCCAGGGCCCCTCTCAGGAGAAACCCTAGGCCCGGTGGAGAAAAAGACAGAAATGCCATTCTCGCCCCTCTACGTGAGCCGGAAGGGTGTATCGAAGTGGAACTAATTTCTTGGTTGTGTTAGTTTAGGCCCAATGAACTCCCAAGAAAATTTTAGGGCCCACCTCTTGGCAAGATTCCGCATGTTCTGTCAGATCCGGGAGTTTCGGGTTCTGAGTAGTACTGAAACCCGCCATAGAGAATCCGACGCCGGTGAAGCCATAACATAGAGAGTGAGGAAATATTGGGCATACAAGACCCATTCCACACTATAACACACATGGTATGGCATAACCTAGGATTGGGTGGGATTCAAACGCTTCAGATCCCCTCTCCGGAGAAACCCTAGGCCCGCTAGAGAAAAAGACAGAACTGCCGTTCTCGCCCCTCTACGTGAGCTGGAAGGGGCTAGCAAAGTGGAACTAATTGCTTGGTTGTGTTAGTTTAGGACCAAGTACCACCCAAGAAATTGTTAGGGCCCACCTATCTATAATATTCCCCTTGTTCCGTCAGATCCGGGAGTTTCGGGCTCTCAGTAGTCCGGGAACCCGCCATAGAGAATCCGACGGCAGTGAAGCCATAACACAGAGAGTGAGGGAATATTGGGAATCCAAGACCCATGCCACACTATAAAACACATTTCATGTAATAACCTAGGATTGGATGGGATTCAGACGCTCCGGAGGCCCTCTCCGGAGAAACCCTGGGCTCGGCGGAGAAAAAGACGGAACTGCCGTTCTCGCCCCTTTACGTGAGCCGAAAGAGGGTAGCAAAGCGGAACTAATTTCTTGGTTGTGTTAGGTTAGGATCAAGGAACACCCAAGACAATGGTAGGGACCACCTATATACAAGAATCCACCACTTTTCCGTCAGATCCGGGAGTTTCGGGCTTTGAGTAGTCCTAGAAGCCGCTAGAGAGAATCCGACGCCTATGAAGCCATAACACAGAGAGTGATATAATATTGTGCATCCAAGACCTATTAAGCACTATAACACACATGTTATGGCATAACCTATGATTGGGTGGCATCCAGACGCTCCGGAGGCCCTCTCCGGAGAAACCCTAGGCCCGCTGGAGAAAAAGATAAAACTGTCATTCTCGCCCCTCTACGTGAGCCGGAAAGGGGTAGAAAAGTGGAACTAATTGCTTGTCTATGTTAGGTTAGGCCCAAGGAACACCCAAGACAGTGGTTGGGCCCACCTCTTGGCAAGATTCCCCCCGTTCCGTCAGATCCGGGAGTTTCGGGCTCTGAGTAGTCCTGGAACCCGCCTGAGAGAATCCGATGCCGGTGAAGCCATAACACAGAGAGTGAGGGAATGTTGGGCATCCAAATCCATTCCACACTATAAAACACATTTTATGGCATAACCTAGGATTGGGTGGGATTCATACGCTCCGTAGCCCCCCCTCCGGTGAAACCCTAGATCCGCTGGAGAAATACCGGACTTATACGGAAACACGCGGTAACGACGTCGAAAGGGGGTAGCAATGTGGAAATAGTTGCTTTATTGTGTTAGGGTAGTCCATAGAAACCTAATACACATTGGTATAACACAAATCTTCGGAAGATTCACGATGTTTCGTCCGATATGGGAGTTTCACCATATAAGCGCGTGTAAACTCACGACAGAGACGTGGATGCCGGTGAAGCGTCCCACACCCCGGAGTGCAATATTTTCCATCAAAAGCATACAAAACAACTATACTAACATGGTATGGAACCACCTAGATTGTGTTGGGATCCAGACGCTCCGTAGCCCCCCCTGCGGTGAAACCCTAGACCCGCTGGAGAAATACCGGAATTATACGGAAACACGCGGTAACGACATCTAAAGAGGGTAGCAATGTGGAAATAGTTGCTTTGTTGTGTTAGGGTAGTCCATAGCAACCTAATACACATTGGTATAACACAACTCTTCGGAAGATTCACGATGTTTCGTCCGATACGGGAATTTCACCATATAAGCGCGTGTAAACTAACGAGAGAGAAGTGGATGCCGGTGAAGCGGCCCACACCCCGGAGTGCAATATTTGCCATAAAAATCACACAACACAATATACTAACATGGTATGGCACCCCCTATCTTGTGTTAGGATCCAGACGCTCCGTAGCACCCCCTCCGGTGAAACCCTAGACCCGAAGGAGAAATACCGGACTTATATGGAAACACGCGGTAACGGCGTTGAAAGGTCGTAGCAATGTGGAACTAGTTTCTTTATTGTGTTAGGGTAGTCCATAGCAACCTAATACACATTGGTAGAACACAACTCTTTGGAAGATTCACGATGTTTCGTCCGATACGGGAGTTTCACCATATAATCGCGTGTAAACTCACGAGAGAGAAGTGGATGCCGGTGAATCGTCCCACACCACGGAGTGCAATATTTGCCATAAAAATAACACAACACAACTATACTAACATGGTATGGAACCCCCTAGTTTGTGTTGGGATCCAGACGCTCCGTAGGTCCCCTGCAGTGAAACCCTAGACCCGCTGGAGAAATACCGGACTTATACATAAACACGCGGTAACGACGTCGAAAGGGGGTAGCAATCTGGAACTAGTTGCTTTTTTGTGTTAGGGTAGTCCATAGCAACCTAATACACATTGGTAGAACACAACTCTTCGGAAGATTCAAGATGTTTCGTCCAATACGGGAGTTTCACCATATAAGCGCGTGTAAACTGACGAGAGAGAAGTGGATGCCGGTGAAGCGGCCCACACCCCGGAGTGCAATATTTTCCATAAAAATCACACAACACAACTATTATAACTTGGTATGGCACCCCCTAGCTTGTGTTGGGATCCAGACGCTCCGTAGCCCCCCCTCCGGTGAAACCCTAGACCCGCTGGAGAAATACCGGACTTATACGGAAACACACGGTAACGATGTCGAAAGGGGGTAGCAATGTGAAACTAGTTGCTTTGTTGTGTTAGGGTAGTCCATAACAACCCAATACAACAAGGTAAAACACAACTCTTCGGAATATTCACGATGTTTCGTCCGATACAGGAGTTTCACCATATAAGCGCGTGTAAACTCACGATAGAGAAGTGGACGTCGGTGAAGCGGCCCACACCCCGGAGTGCAATCTTTGCCATCCAAAGCACACAACACAACTATACTAACATGGTATGGCTTCCCCTAGATTGTGTTGGGATCCATACGCTCCGTAGCTCCCCCTGCGGTGAAACCCTAGACCCGCTGGAGAAATACCGGACTTATACGGAAACACGCGGTAACAACGTCGAAAGGGGGTAGAAATGTGGAACTAGTTGCTTTTTTTGTGTTAGGGTAGTCCATATCAACCTAATACACATTGGTACAACACAACTCTTCGGAAGATTCACGATGTTTTGTCCGATACGGGAGTTTCACCATATAAGCGCGTGTAAACTGACGAGAGAGAAGTGGATGCCGGTTAGGCGGCCCACACCCCGGAGTGCAATATTTGCCATCAAAAGCACACAACACAAATATAGTAACATGGTATGGCACCCACTAGCTTGTATTGGGATCCAGACGCTCCGTAGCCCCCCTGCGGTGAAACCCTACACCCGCTGGAGAAATACCGGACTTATACGGAAACACGCGGTAACGACGTCGAAAAGGGGTAGCAATGTGGAACTAGTTTCTTTGTTGTCTTACAGTAGTCCATAGAAAACTAATACACATTGGTAGAACACAACACTTCGGAAGATTCACGATGTTTCGTCCGATACGGGAGTTTCACCAGATAAGCGCGTGTAAACTGACGAGAGAGAAGTGGATGCCGGTGAAGCGGCCCACACCCCGGAGTGCAATCTTTGCCATAAAAAGCACACAAGAAAACTATACTAACATGGTATGGCACCGCCTAGCTTGTGTTGGGATCCAGACGCTCCGTAGCACCCCCTCCGGTGAAACCCTAGACCCGCTGGAGAAATACCGGACTTATACGGAAACACGCGGTAACGGCGTCGAAAGGGGGTAGAAATGTGAAACTAGTTGCTTTATTGTGTTAGGGTAGTCCATAGAAACCTAATACACATTGGTAGAACACAACTCTTCGGAAGATTCACGATGTTTCGTCCGATACGGGAGTTTCACCATATAAGCGTGTGTAAACTCACGAGAGAGACGTGGATGCCAGTGAAGTGTCCCACACCACGGAGTGCAATCTTTGCCATCAAAAGCACAAATCACAACTATACTAACATGGTATGGAACCCCCTATCTTGTGTTGGGATCCATACGCTCCGTAGCCCCCTCTTGCGGTGAAACCCTAGACCCGCTGGAGAAATACCAGACTTATACGGAAACACGAGGTAACGACGTCGAAAGGGGGTAGCAATGTGGAACTAGTTTCTTTGTTGTGTTAGGGTAGTCCATAGAAACCTAATACACATTGGTAGAACACAACTCTTCGGAAGATTCACGATATTTCGTCCGATACGGGAGTTTCACCATATAAGCGCGTGTAAACTGACGAGAGAGAAGTGGATGCCGGTGAAGCGGCCCACACCCCGGAGTGAAATCTTTGCCATAAAAATAACACAACACAACTGTAATAACATGGTATGGCACCCCATAGCTTGTGTTGCGATCCAGACGCTTCGTAGCACACCCTCCGGTGAAACCCTAGACCCGTTGGAGAAATACCGGACTTATACGGAAACACGCGGTAACGGAATCGAAAGGGGGTATAAATGTGGAAATAGTTGCTTTATTGTGTTAGGGTAGTCCATAGAAACCTAATACACATTAGTAGAACACAACTCTTCGGAAGATTCACGATGTTTCGTCCGATACGGGAGTTTCACCATATAAGCGTGTGTAAACTCACGAGAGAGACGTGGATGCCGGTGAAGCGTCCCACACCCTGGTGTGCAATCTTTGCCATCAAAAGCACAAATCAAAACTATAATAACATGGTATGGAACCCCCTAGCTTGTGTTGGGATCCATACGCTCCGTGGCCCCCTCCTGCGGTGAAACCCTAGACCCGCTGGAGAAATACCGGACTTATACGGAAACATGAGGTAACGACGTCTAAAGGGGGTAGCAATGTGGAACTAGTTTATTTTTTGTGTTAGGGTAGTCCATAGCAACCTAATACACATTGGTAGAACACAACTCTTTGGAAGACTCACGATATTTTGTCCGATACGGGAGTTTCACCATATAAGCGCGTGTAAACTGACGATAGAGAAGTGGATGCCGGTGAAGCGGCCCACACCCCGGAGTGCAATCTTTCCCATCAAAATCACACAACACAACTATACTACCATGGTATGGAACCCCCTAGCTTGTGTTGCGATCCAGACGCTCCGTAGCACCCCCTCCGGTGAAACCCTAGACCCGCTGGAGAAATACCGGACTTATATGGAAACACGCGGTAACAGCGTCGAATGGGGGTAGCAATGTGGAACTAGTTGCTTTATTGTGTTAGGGTAGTCCATAGAAACCTAATACACATTGGTAGAACAGAACTCTTCGGAAGATTCACGATGTTTCGTCCGATACGGAAGTTTCACCATATAAGCGCGTGTAAACTCACGAGAGAGAAGTGGATCCCGCTGAATCGTCCCACAACCCGGAGTGCAATATTTTCCATCAAAAGCACACAACACAACTATACTAACAAGGTATGGCACCCCCTAGCTTGTGTTGGGATCCAGACGCTCCGTAGCTCCCCCTGTAGTGAAACCCTAGACCCGATGGAGAAATACCCTACTTATACGGAAACACGCGGTAACGACGTCGAAAGGGGGTAGAAATGTGGAACTAGTTTCATTTTTGTGTTAGTTTAGTCCATAGAAATCTAATACACATTGGTAGAACACAACTCTTCGTAAGTTTCAAGATTTTTCGTCCGATACGGGAGTTTCACCATATAAGCGCGTGTAAACTGACGAGAGAGAAGTGGATGCCGGTGAAGCGGCCCACACCCCGGAGTGCAATCTTTACCATAAAAATAACACAACACAACTATACTAACTTGGTATGGCACCCCTTAGCTTGTGTTGGAATCCAGACGCTCCGTAGCCCCCCTCCGGTGAAACCCTAGTCCCGCTGGAGAAATACCGGACTTATACGGAAACACGCGGTAACGGCGTTGAAAGGGGGTAGCAATGTGGAACTAGTTGCTTTGTTGTGTTAGGGTAGTCCATACCAACCCAATACAACAAGGTAGAACACAACTCTTTGGAAGATTCACGATGTTTCGTCCGATACGGGAGTTTCACCATATAAGCGCGTGTAAACTCACGAGAGAGAAGTGGATGCCGGTGAAGCGGCCCACACCCCGGAGTGCAATCTTTGCCATACAAAGCACACAATACAACTATACTAACATGTTATGGCACCTCCTAGTTTTTGTTGGCATCCATACGCTCCGTTGCCCCCCCTCCGGTGAAACCCTTGACTCGCAGGAGAAATACCGGACTTATACGGAAACACGTGGTAACGGCGTCGAAAGGGGGTAGCAATGTGGAACTAGTTGCTTGGTTGTGTTAGGGTAGTCCATAGAAACCTAAGACATATTGGTAGAACAAAACTCTTCGGAAGATTCACGATGTTTCGTCCGATACGGGAGTTTCACCCTATAAGCGCGTGTAAACTCACGAGAGAGAAGTGGATGTCGGTGAAGCGGCCCACACCCCGAAGTGCAATCTTTGCCATCAAAAGCACACAACACAACTATACTAACATGGTATGGAACCCCTAGCTTGTGTTGGGATCCAGACGCTCCGTAGCCTCCCTCCGGTGAAACTCTACCTCCGTTGGAGAAATACCGGACTTATACGGAAACACGCGGTAACGGCGTCGAAAGGGGGGAGAAATGTCAAACTAGTTGCATGCTTGTGTTAGGGTAGGCCATAATAAACAAGGGGATTTATTATAAATTGATAAATAAAATTAAATGTTGTAATTATAAATTTAACAAACTATTTTGGAAGAAAAAATAAAAAAAATTCTTTACCGTGTGCATACACACGGCAAAGAACTGAAGAAAAATTCTTCCCGCGTGTACAGAAAAGTTGGATTCGTTGTTAGTTCTTTGCCGTGTGTATGCACACGGCAAATAAGTAAAGAAAAATTTCCGTTCCGTCCGCAACGGAATGGCCACCTGGCAATTATCTTTGCCGTGCGTTTTTCTTTACCGTGTGTTTTTCTTGATCTTTGCCGTGTACCTTTCTTTGCCATGTGTCTTTTTGTGCACTAAACCGTGCGTTTTTCTTTACCGTCGCTGGTAGAAAATCGGCCTATAGTCCCGGTTCGCCAGGCCCATTAATCCCGGCCACGCAACCGGGACTAAATAAGCGCGACTAAAGGCCCCCCCTTTAGTCGCGCCTCTTACGAACCGCGGCTAAAGGCCCGGCCACGTGGGCGGGTGGCGTGAGCCGGGGCGGAGGACCTTTAGTCCCGGTTGGCCACACGAACCGGGACTAAACTTTATTTCGTAATTTCTTAATTCATTTGGGTTTCTAATATTTTTCACACCAATTTTTCTCTCCCTTTTTTTCACTCCCTTTTTTTCACTCCCTTTTTTTTCTTCAGAATTTGTATTATTTGCTTAGTGTCTAACTACAATTATCTCTAGTCAAATTACTTACTCGTGGTCAAACTTCCTGCTCGGTCACCCATCCTCCCACTACTCTAGCACTAGCACGCTTAACTTCCGAGTTACATCCCGTCCCGCATCCAAGTGTTTCGCACGCATGTATGTGATAATAGTATCATACAATCTTATTAACATGTTGGTCGATGCCACATTTCTTTATTGTTTGAATTTCAAATAAATCTTTTAGTATACAAAAGTAATGATGTAATTAATAATTTTGAATAAATAAATAAACATTAACTTTTTAATTTGTATTATTTCTAAAAATACTATTAATATATCAAAATATTCAGAAAAATAAAACTAATTCATTTTTAAATCTTAAAAATAGAAATAATATAACAAAAAATTAATAAAAATAGAACTAATTCATTTTAAAATCTTAAAAATACAAAGAATATATCAAAAAATTAAGAAAAATAATACTAATTCATTTTAAAATCTTAAAAATACAAATAATATATCAAAAAAAAAGAAAAATAATACTGATTCATTTTAAAATCTTAAAAAGACTAGTAGGCTCTTCTATTATTTTTAGAATGAGTTCAAAAATGTATTTTGAAGTAAATCCAACTGGATGAGTTTGGTATTGACTAGATATATGTTTTCCTGGCTTAGATTAATTTTTGGTGTACAGATATATAGAAACCGTAGTTTTTCTGTTTTGTTTTCTTGATGTGTTTTTGTTTGTTTTCTTGATGTGTTTTTGTTTGTTTGTTTTGAAATGTGTGTTTGACATAATATAGAAATATTATAGCTAGGAATTAATATAGAAATAATATCCATTACATAATAATATATCCATTACATACTAAGATATCCATTACATGCATATATCGAACGCAAGATCGGTACACAAACAACATCTACTCGAGCTCCGTCGAGTAGATGCGGAACAACTCGTAGGAAACATATGCATCTATGGCTGCATAATTGACGTTGGTCCGGTCCAGTGGGGTCTTCCCCCAATACCTGTGATTCTTGGAGGGAAAACGAGACTTCATGGTTTCGTAGCCGTCGTGGATGAAGGCAGTTGCTATGGGAGCCATCCCGGTCTTGGGCCCGTACAAATCATCAAAATGGATAAGGTCCTGAAGATCAATATAGTGATCTTCAGGTATCACAATACCCAAGCGCATCAACTTCTGACGGTCTTGAGTGATGTCAACGCTGCAGAAGTCATACCCCTTGTTGACAAGAAAATCAACAAGTGCCGGAGAATGCTTTGAACTACTGCAACAACAAAAATTTGATACGTGTTAGATATGTTGCAACACATGTATTCTTCAGATGCAACAAACAAAATCGAAAATGCAAGATTGTACGTGTGCGTTACCTTGAGAATTGGAAGACCAAAACGGACTCCTTGAACGCAATCTAGATGACGGCAACATCCCGTTGATCCGCCGTATACTCTAGATCAAGCCCGAGGAACCGGTGCTCATCGGCTTCTTCATAATAGAGATCGGTCAAATGCTCAAGAACACCCGGGAGCCTCTCGCAATTGTTGGTGTAGGCCACGTCGAGACTCTTGCCGCATGGTGTGGCCACACGGAATGTCTTCCAAACTTCATCCATGGTGCTTGGTGGAGGAAGAACGAAGAGAGGGTAGAGAAGAGAAGAGAGAAGAAGGAACAGAGACTCGGGTGCGCACTGTAGCAATGGCGCCCTTCTGCCTCTCGCTCGCGAAATAAAACCGCCGCGCGGGAGGCGAGCAGTTTGTATCTTTAGTCCCGGGTGGCCAGGCCAACCGGGACTAAAGACTGGGAGGCCAGCAGACTGGACCATTAGTCCCGGGTGGCCAGGCCAACCGGAATTAATGCCCTCCACGCGCCTCCACGCGCTTCCCAACCCACGACGCATGACCTTCTGTCGCGGGTCTCACTGGTAGAAAATAGGCCTACAGTCCCGGTTCGCCAGGACTATTAATCCCGTCCGGGCAACCGGGACTAGCTATGCGCGACTAAATGCCCCCCCCTATAGTCCCGCCACTTACGGACCGGGACTAAAAGCCCGTCCACGTGGGCGCTAGGGGTCCGTTGCGGCGGAGGACCTTTAGTCCCGGGTCTTGTGGTTAACCGGGACTGAAAACCTGCACAGGTTTAGGGTTTTAGGCCCCCTAAACCTGTTTCCTTTTTAATTTGTTTTGTTTTAATTTCAGTACACATATTCATGCATATATATATATGAAATATCAAACAAGGAGAATTCAATAGGAATATATAATATATATTCAATATCGGGTGACCATATATACAACCTCGAACAAGTTTCCATATTACACAATTAATGGACGAGCATACACAAATTCGCACAAGTTCAAAGTACTTAGGGCTTATACATGCTTATAAAAGTCATCGTCGGTGGACGCATGGAACTCTCCTTTCTTCTGGATGACATGCCTAAGGAAAAATCCTGCTATTTCCTCTTGAATTGGTCGGAAGCGAGCTTCTGGAGTAAGCGCCCTCCGCAAGTTATTGAGACCGTTCCGCGTTTGCTCGTCCTTCTTCCTCTCAGATATTTCTTTCCGTATGTTCTCACAGACATAGTATCCACATAGACCGGTCCCCGGTGGCTGCTTATCCACACCTTTGAACACATTTTAAATTTTAGCGCATCTTTGAATTCACCGACATGTTGAAGTGAGAGCCGTCTCCAAACTCTACAATGCAAATAAAATTAAATGAACAAGGGAGTTATTAGCTTAGAAAATGAACAAAAGAGACCGATCGATATAGAGCGCAAATGATTGAAAAATAATTACTTTTGCATCATTTTTCTATGTCGACCCAAAGATCTGTATTTGAATTCATAGAGTCAATGATGAAAACTATGGACTTGTGAAGATCAATTTTTAGCAGAATCCAGTGGTACCTACAGACACATTAGATGCAGAGTCATGCATAATTTATCGATTGGACATACCATGCATGGAGTAAACAAAAGAGAATGGGAACATGAGAGAAACACTCACCCAAAATGGTAAAGGAAATATAATATCTTTTGGATTCATGCTTTTTAAAAAATTGTACAAGTCTTTCTCCACGTCTATGGGGTGACGTTCTAACATAGTTCCATTAATGATTTGTGGGTCAATGAACCCAATATCATGGATGAGTCTTACTTTGCATTCCCAAATCTTCAATCTGCATAATAGCGTACGGAACAATATAGTTAGGACAATATATATATATAGTGTAGGCAAATGAAGAACGAGATGAGGTAGAAATAAATCACTTACAGAACGTAGCAACTCAGGATAGATTTGTCGAGCTCACGCATATTGAACAGTTGGAACAATTCACTCAACTCAACTGTTACAGAGTACTTTTTGGTGTGATGCTCCTCTGTATAATCCACATACACATATTCTTTGTCGGTAAATGTTATGAAATCTTTGTACCAACGTAGCAGACTTTGCATTAGTGGTGGTAGATCCTTTTCCTTCGCAGGCTCGACGAGAGGCCCTTTCTTCACATATTTTAATGCTACATCAGCCACTGGCATATCGTCCATGTCTAAAAAGGCACGGAGAGAGACATACCGGCCTCGGACGCATTTTGCATGGCAGTAGCTACAGTCAATCCCATTGCTGTCACAGCATTTATGACCTCGGGGTCATGTTCCGGAGCGGCTTTCACTATGAGGGGGATATCGATTGTTTACTCTGCATCCCGAGCTAGGCAACTTGTTTCCCGCTTTGTATCATTTTTGCTTTTTTTTTTCTCCTCCTCCAATATTCCTGCTTGCTTACGAAGTTCAATATCATAGTCTTTAGGCAAATTCTTCACGGATTGGGACACTGTCGATAAAAAATCCGTAGCCCAATAGTCTACAATCGGAGGGAATACTTCCTTGGGCTCAGGCTCCTTTAGCGCCTTCAGTTTGCCCTTCCATTTCTCAACGTCAGCCTTCACGACCAATTTGGTTTCAGCATCACTAAGTTCCCAAGGCCTTGGGGTGAGAGGCTTCAGTGATGGCTCCGGTACCCGTGTGGTCTTAGGTACATAAGGGTCCGGGTTAATAGACCAAGAGCGTGTTCCCTTGCTGCCCGCCTGCTTCTGTTTCTTCGCTGGAGGAGGAATGGGGGGCGACGTCTGCTTATCCTTCGGAGGAGGAATGGGGGGCGACGTCCGCTTATCCTCCGGAGGAGGAATGGGGGGGACGACGTCTGCTTTTCCTCCGGAGGAGGAATAGTGGGAGACGTCTGCTTTTCCTCCGGAGGAGGAATCGTGGGCGACGGCTGCTTAACCGCCGGAGGAGGAAGATCGGGGGACGGCGTCGAATGGCGTGAAGGAGGCGTAGGTGAACCAGCACTAGCACCACCACCACCACCAGCACCTGCACCATCGTAGGGGTGGACTTGTTAGCCTTGGCGTCTCGCCTGGAAACACTATGTACTTCTTTTTCCATAGAATGAACTGGCGCTTGACATCTCCAAGTCTTCTCTCCCCTTCGGGTGTAGCTATGTCAATCTCCAGGTCCTCAAACGCTTGGACTATGTCTTCCACCGTGACACGAGCATAGCCATATGGAATGGGGTTGTTGTGATGGAGTGCTCCAGGTGTATAGGGTAAAGCACTGCCGGTAGCCACCTTCATGGAAATGTTCCCCACGGGATAATGCAGATCACATTCTTTCACCTCCTTTACGTCATCCACGGGGTAGTGAGGCTCCGGTGCACGACTCTCGATCATCGGTGCATTAGCACCTGCAGTCGGGGCCTCCGTGGAAGCCACGCTGCTTCTCCGCTGCTGGCTTCCGAGAATCCGTTGCATGTTCTTGATGCGGCCCTGCAGCCGACGCTTTTTCTTTCTCAAGTATTCCCGCCACGACCTTCTTCAGGTCAGAAACTTCCATTGCAAGATTCGCCAGTTCATCTGCAGCCCGGTCCGTACCTCTCCTACGGCTTCTGTAACAGTACGGGTCACCCTCCTGGGAAAACCCTACTTTCCACGGCATTCTGCCTTTGCCTCGTATATGTCCTCCGTGTTCAGGATTTCCGAGGGCAACTGTCAGTTGGTCTCTCTCTGTTGAACGTGATCTTGCCCTGTTGAGCTTTGGTCATTGCGTCAACAAGTTCTTTTGTGGGAGCAAACTTTTCTGCCGGTGAACACACTCCCCTGTCTCCGGGTCTAGCGATCCCCCATGCCCGTACCACCACATTTTGGCTCTTTCGTCCCATCCCTCTGTACCTAGACGGATTCCTCTTGCCCTTAGGCCGTCCTCCATTGCCTGCCACTTAGGCGCCGAAACGCGGTATCCTCCTGGCCCCATAACATGATGGTACTGTTTCTTTTTCGCATTAGCCTTATTTTTTGCCGACATTTCCTTGAAATGCTCCGATTTATGTTGCGTCACAAATTCTGTCCAATCATCTCTCAGTTTCTCATATTGTCCAGTGAAAATCGGAGTCTTGCCCTGGCTGACATATTCACGGAACAATTTTTTCTTGAAGTTCCGGAATGCTTTGGCCATCTTCTGAAGAGCGAACTCTTTGACTATCCTCCTCCTCTCACGTCCACCGGAACGTCCTGACCGAATTCATATTTTTTGTTGTATTCCGGAGGTAGAATGAAATGTGCAATAAGCTTTCTAAACATAATCTTTTTCGTTCTCTTGTCGACATAAGTGAAACCAACACGTGCTTTCTTTGGCTCCTTCCATTCCTGGACGGTGATCGGGACGATGTCTCTAACAATGACTCCGCATTGGTTGATAAACTTTGTGGTGTGCTGTAGGGGCTTGCCGATTTGACTGACTGATTCGATGGTATATATTTCAGAATCTTTCATCGCCTTGGATTTGCCACGCTTTGTCATACTAGATCCGACCGAGGGCTAAAATAAGAAAGAGAGTCGCGCGCGTTAGTCTTTGCAATTGGACCGAGGGCTAAAATAAGACCGAGGGCTAAAATATATACCTCGCCGGAGGTGGTTGTTCTTTGCAATTGGAGATCGTCGTTTGTCGACGGTTGACCTCCGTCATCAATGTCCATTCCTTCACCTCCTTGATCATCGACAATGTCTGTTCCTTCTTCACCTCCTTGATCATCGACAATGTCTGTTCCTCCTTCACCTTCTTGATCCTCAAGGTTCAGATAAGAAGAGATTACATCATCGTCAATGTCTGTTCCTCCTCCGGCTATGATATCTAATATATAACCTTCAGCCACCTGTTCCGCCGTCAGGTCTCTATTGTCTGCCATATGTCACTCCTGCAGACATGCATGTAGTAAAAATTAATTAAGTATATAGGAGACTTAGCAAATATTGTCGTAGAAAGAGGGAAAACAGATTGGTAGGGTCGCTCAAATGACTTGGAGAACCCCATAGCTAGGTTGCATTTGCTTTTCTGGTCATTTTGGTATATTATACTTAATATTCTGAATTTATTGAATTAAAACTTACTTTCATTATTTTAATGAATTTAACTCAAATTCAAATATGGTCTCATTTTAAACTTTGTCAAACATGAATGATAATGATATAAACAGATAGCTTACATTTTTGTGAACATTTTGCATATTTTTCCATAATTTTTGGAATTATAAATTAAAAGTTATTTAATTTAGAAGATTTAATTATGTTCTGTAATTCCATATACAGTGGGCCCCACGTGTCATGATGACGTCATTAAAAAAAACTCGTCAACACGTGGCCAGGTGACGTCATGATGACGTCACCCCTGGCGTCACACGGTGGCCGGCGGTGGCAGTTCAGGCTCTCGGGTCTCCGGCGATTCCGACGATTCCGGCCACGGGGGAGGGAACGGAGATGGGGAGGAGGCCACTGTGGTGCTCGCCACGGGGGAGGGGACGGAGATGGGGACGAGGCCACGGCCACTGTTGTCTCGCCGGCGGCGAATCTGGCCGCGGTAGCGAGCGCAAGGGCGGTGCGTTCTCAGTTCGTGGTCGCCGTTCGAGGGCGGCGCGTTCGCGCGTGATTCGTGGTCTCCGTTCGATGGCGTTCGCGCGTTGGATCTAGGGCGACGGCGACGGCCCGCGGGGAACCTACCGGAGAGACGGCGACGGGACGGGGGCGGAGCAGGGTGGAGGCGGTGGAGAGAAGGGCTCGACGACGGCGACGGCGACGGCGATGGAGACGGCGCGGTCCTCTGCGCGGCGACGGCGACGGGGCAGAAAGACGAGCAGGCGCCGGCGCGAGGGAAGAAGAGGGTTTGTGACTTAGAAAATTTTGGGGCAGGAAGGCATCGCACATATATAGTTCCAGCCTTTAGTCCCGGGTGGTGTCACGAACCGGGACTAAAGGTCCCCTGGGGTACCATCCGCGGGCCTTTAGTCCCGGTTGGTGTCACGAACCGGGACTAATGGTGAAAATTTTCGCGGCTTTCTCGTTCCCGCGCAGAACGAGCCTTTAGTCCCGGTTCGTGACACGAACCGCGACTAAAGGTGGTTATTCGAATAGAAATAATAGATGCGTGCAACCTTAAAAATACAAATAATATATCAGAAAATTCAGAAAAATAAAACTAATTCTTTTTCCAATCTTAAAAATACAAATAATATATCAGAAAATTCAGAAAAATAGAACTAATTCTTTTTCCAATCTTAAAAATTCCCATAGATAAAAAAGGCAGTACATAATGGCAAGAGTGGATCTAAACCTAAACGGAGAGCATAGATGCATGCATGATCTGATATCTGCTGCTAGTCATACTCCTGCCTAGGCCTACGACATGAGAAAATTCAGAGCCCAGGACTGGGCCTGGGTAGCGCAGGCGGGGGTTATCGCCGGCCCTGATGTCCATGACGCTCTGTAGAGTCCGGCCGGACCACCATAGCTGACGACCGGCCTCGTGAAAGTTCCCAGGAGGCAGGCCGTCCTCCTCATACCTGGCGAGCGCCCTCTCACGCCGATTGATAAAGAAGGCATCCCAAGTATGTTGGTTATCGGGATGCCAGCTGGGATCTCTCCGCTGCTCCGGCGTGAGCTCGTGGTAGTAAGGTTCGTGATGGCCGCCCGACGTGCCACACCTTGAGGAAGAGGAGGGACCGGCACTCCTCCGGCGCTCAGCATCCAACCGGCGGGAACACTGTAGCCGGGCGGGGGCAGGGGTAGTTCGAGGCGGAAAGTGCCTCGGCCTGGTTGAATGTTAGAGTGGGTACGGTAGAAGCCATGAGAGAGTGGTGAGTTTGTATGTGTTATGCCAATGGTGTGGCAATGCACATATATAGCGAGAAGAAAACATCCCTTTAGTCCCGGTTGGGGACACCAACCGGGACTAAATGGGTTAGGGTTTCGTTTGGACCAATCAGATAGAATCACACGGATCGTGTGTTTCTTTAAAGCGCTTGTGAGTCGTTGGATCCGGGGTGTGATTCTTTTGAGCTGTTGTGAGCCGTTCGATCAGGGTTACGTGTGTGTTTCTTTCGAGTTGTTGTGAGCCGTGGATGAGGTGGTTTCTTAACCGTTGGATCAAAACCCTAGCACCACTTGTGAGCCAGAGGACCCTATATATAGCCCACCTTCATACACCGGTCAGTTCATCGAGCAAATACAAAACATCCAGATTCGCCATCATACGTCCTACCGGCATTTGGTAGGGCTGTAATGTGCAACTATTTGCTTGGTTGTGTTAGGGTGGCGCGTGGCGCGGGAATTGTGACGCGTGGCGCGGGAGTTGCGACGCGTGGCGCGGTAGTTTGTGACGCGTGGCCAGGAGGGCGCGGTATAAACTGTCGCGCCTCGAGCGCGTCTTCTCCTCTCCACGCATCGTCGCGCTTCCACCATGCCTCCGAGGAGGAACAACACCACCGGCTTCCGCGCGTCCGAGCACGGCAGAACGGAATGTTCAGCGCAGATATCCGCTGGGGGGACGACCGCATCCCCCTCGGCACCTTTGCGACGGCGGCGGAGGCAGCCCGCGCCTGGGACGCGGCGGCCTGGCGCCTCAACCCCCGCGTCGCTGATGAACTTCAACGACTGCCACACCGTCTGGGAAGCGGAGGCCAGGGCGCCGAAGCCGCAGATCATCACTGCCGCCGACCACCTCCACCTCCGCCACCGCGCGTTTCAGGGCCTAGTCGACGCCGGGAAGACCGCGTCGTCCGCGAGTATTACCGGAACAACCGGGGGAGGAGAGCGCCGACGAGGAGCTCTGGCAGACCCGCGGGGTCAGCGGGCGGAGCGCCGCCTCGAACGCCACCTCGCGTTAGATGCCGCTCGGGAGGCGAGGACGAGGGCGCTGCAGGAGCTTCGTCGGGCCGACCGCGCCGGCGAAGTCTGGGCCTCCGACGATCCGAGGTGGGGGCCTATCTCGGACATACCATCATGCACCTCCGACGATGACGAGAGGTCACGGACGAGTTCGGCGACGATGATGACCCGGAGGAGGTCACCGACGAGTTCCCCGACGACGACGGCGAGGAGTAGCTAGTGTTCGTCTGTTTTCTCTTTATAAAAGAATTTGCATTCCGGCGACACTGCGGCGCGCTAGCGCGTCTGTTTTCTGTTTTTAGTAAAGTTTGGTACAATAAATTAATTAGAGATAATATAATTCAAAATGATCCATTAAACATGATCCATTCAACAAAGTTTGGTACAATAAATTATTACACATCAATTCTTCCCTTGTCCCCGCTTTCTTACGATTTGGACGTATCCATGGAGCATCCTCATCATTTAACTTAATGCTTGGGTCAGAGTTCACTTTGAAGGCGGAATTTCACCAAACATATTATAATCTTCTGACATGTCTGTCTTGTCCTCCACTCCCACGATGTTTCTTTTCCCTGAAAGAACAATGTGACGCTTTGGATCATCGCATGATGCACTGATCGCTTTCTTATCTTTCCGTTTCCTCGGTTTGCTACTCATGTCCTTCAAATAGAAAACCTGAGCGACATCTTTGGCTAGGACGAATGGTTCGTCAAGGTAACCAAGATTGTCGAAATCCACCATTGTCATTCCGTATTGCTCGTCCACCTTTACCCCACCTCCTGTTAGCTTGAACCATTTGCACCGGAACAAAGGGACCTTAAAATAGGGTCCGTAGTCAAGTTCCCATATCTCCTCTATGTAACCATAATATGTGACCTTTTGCCCAATCTCGGTTGCTGCATCAAAGCGGACACCACTGTTTTGGTTGGTGCTCTTTTTATCTTGGGAGATCGTGTAAAATGTATTCCCATTAATCTCGTACCCTTGGAAAGTCGTGATAGTCGAAGATGGTGTCTTGGCCAACATGTACAGCTGATCTTCAACATCATTGTCATTCATTAAATGTTTTCGCAACCAACTGCCGAAAGTCTCCATGTGGGCCTTTCTAATCCATGATTCAGGCTTCCCCGGGTTGTTCGAGCGTAAAATATTCTTGTGTTGCTCGAAGTACGGAGCCACCAAGCTCGAATTTTGCAGAACTGTGTAGTGTGCTTCAGTCATAGAATGACCGTCCATACATATCGTTGATTTCCTTCCGATCGTGCCTCTTCCACTTAGTCTCCCTCGTGCCGCGATTGAGGAATACCAATCGGCTTAAGGTCAGGAACATAGTCAATACAGAACTCAATTACCTCCTCATTTCCATATCCCTTTACGATGCTTCCTTCTGGCCTAGCACGATTACGAACATATTTCTTTAATACTCCCATAAACCTCTCGAAGGGGAACATATTGTGTAAAATACAGGACCGAGAATGGAAATCTCTTCGACTAGGTGGACCAGGAGGTGCGTCATAATATCGAAGAAGGATGGTGGAAACAGCAACTCAAAACTGACAAGACATTGGACCACATCGTTCTGTAACCGTGGTAGATCTTCTGGACTGATTACCTCTGAGAGATTGCATTGAGGAATGCACACAGCTTCACAATGGCTACTCGAACATTTTCCTGTAGGAGGCCCCTCAAAGCAATCGGAAGCAATTGCGTCATAATCACGTGGCAGTCGTGAGACTTCAGGTTTTGGAACTTTTTGTCCGCCATGTTTATTATTCCCTTTATATTCGACGAGAAGCCAGACGGGACCTTCATACTGCTCAGGCATTCAAAAAAAATGACCTTCTCTTCTTTCGTAAGAGCGTAGCTGGCACGACCTTGAAACCATTCCGGATGCCGTCATCTGGGTCTTTCAAAAGTTGTTGATCCCGCCGTGCTTCCTTTGTATCCTTTGTCTTCCCATACACGCCCAAGAAGCTTAGCAGGTTCACGCAAACATTCTTCGTAACATGCATCACGTCGATTGCAGCGGACATCTAGGACTTTCCAATACTGTAGCTCCCAAAATATCGATTTCTTTTTCCACATGGGTACGTGCCCGTCAACTCCCTGCGGAACTGATTGTCCGCCAGGACCCTTTCCAAAGATGACATTCAAATCCTTGACCATATCAAATATCTCATCTCCAGTACGTTCCGCAGGCTTCGGCCGGTGATCTGCCTTGCCGTTGAAATGCTTGCCTTTCTTTCTTACGTTATGATTTCGGGGAAGAAATCGACGATGACCCAGGTACACGTTCTTCCTACAGTTATCCAAAAATACACTTTCAGTCTCATGTAAGCAGTGCGTGCATGCTTTGTATCCCTTATTTGACTGTCCAGAAAGGTTACTGAGAGCAGGCCAATCGTTGATGGTTACAAAAAGCAACGCTCGTAGGTTAAATTCCTCTTCTTTGTGCTCATCCCACACAGGTACACCAGGTTTGCCCCACAATTGTAAAAGTTCATCAACTAATGGCCTTAGGTACACATCGATGTCGTTGCCGGGTTGCTTCGGACCTTGGATGAGCACTGGCATCATAATGAACTTCCGCTTCATGCACAACCAAGGAGGAAGGTTGTAGATGCATAGAGTCACGGGCCAGGTGCTATGGCTGGAGCTCTGCTCGCCAAAAGGATTCATGCCATCAGTACTTAGACCAAATCTTATGTTCCTTGCGTCAGCTGCAAAATCTTTGAACTCTCTGTCGATCTTTCTCCATTGCGTTCCATCAGCGGGGTGTCTCAACTCCCCGTCGGACTTACGGTCCTCTTTGTGCCATCGCAACAACTTGGCATGATCTTTGTTCCTGAACAGGCGTTTCAACCGAGGTATTATAGGAGCATACCACATCACCTTGGCGGGAACCCTCTTCCTGGGTTTCTCGCCCTCAACATCGTCACCAGGGTCATCGCCTCTGATCTTATAACGCAATGCAGTGCATACAGGGCATTCATTCAAATCCTCGTATGCACCGCGGTAGAGGACGCAGTCGTTAATGCATGCATGTATCTTCAGAATCTCTAAACCTAGAGGGCACACAACCTTCTTTGCTTCGTACGTACTGGTGGGCAACTCGTTATTCTTCGGAAGCATATTCTTCAAAATTTTCAGCAAATTTTCAAATGATGAGTCAGCTACACCTTCCCGTGCCTTCCATTTCAGCAAATCCAGTGTGGAGCCCAGCTTTTTCAGACTATTGTCGCATCCTGGGTACAGTGACTTCGTGTGATCCTCTAACATGCGATCCAAATTCTCCCTCTCCTTGTCAGTTTCGCAGCGTCTCCGTGCATCAGCAATGGTCCGACCAAGATCATCAGCGGGCTCATCATGTGCCTCTTCTTCACCTTCACCAAACCCTTCCCCACCTTCAGCATCATCCTCCATGAAAGTATCACCGAAAAGGTCATGATAGTTGAAATCGATATCATCCTCTTCTTCATCTTCTTCCATTCTAACCCTCTTTCTCCATGCTTGGTCCAACAATTATAGCTTGGCATGAAACCGTGCCGAAGCAGGTGCATGTGAACGACTCTTGAGGAGGAGTGACCCTTCTCATTCTTACATTCAGCACATGGACACATAATAAAACCTCGCTGTTTGTTCGCATTTGCCACTACGAGGAAATCTTTCAAACCCGTAGTGAACTCACCGGAGAGTCGGTTACCGTACATCCATTGCCGATTCATCTGCATTATTATTATATAAAGTATATAATTAACCATCATGCATCTGTTAAACTAACTAGCTAGCTGGAAATAATACAAATCATGAAAGGTTCAAGTTGCTAACCGCGATCACGGAGGTAAAATAAATGAAAACGCTCAAGTGTGTTTCATGCTATGGGGCATTTCATCGAACACCTGTGTGCATAGTAGGAACCAAGCATACCCACCACCCCCTTGTGAATATTGTGAGCAAATGTGGCCAAGTGCAGCGAGGTGAGTCCTATATATAGGGATGGGCCTTTAGTCCCGGTTCACCTGGACAACCGCGGCTAAAGGCCGTGGGGCCGGCCCGAGGACCTATTAGTCCCCGTTGGTCTGGCCAACCGGGACTAAATCCCCTCCCCTCCGCCAGCTGTGGGCCGAGCGCACTGGGCCCAGACTATTGGTCGCGGGTCTCGTCCCGAACCGTGACTAAAGACCCCTATGGTCGCGGGTCCATTATTTTGGGGACTAATGGGGGCGTACCGAAGGCCTATTTTCTACCAGTGTCTCCTCCCGACCCGGGACTAAAAGCCCTTTAATCACGGTGCGCGAAGTTTGAGTACTGATGGGGGCGTATGGAAGGCCTTTTTTCTACCAGTGCGTGTGCGACACACGACAAAGAAAATTCAATGCCGTGTGCCCGATGAAATGCACACGGTAAAGCATCGAGCACACGGGAAAGATGTGCTCTCCCGTAGTGCACTATAGTTCTTTACTTGTTTGAAAGAGTGTCATAGAACAGTTGCCTCACGCCTGGCATACACTTGATGGATATGTAGAGCTAGCCATGCCGAGCACAGCTGATCAGGTTTCTGAGTGTAGTCGAAGTAGATATTTGCAAAAGAAAACCACAATTGGAGCACCTTTTTTTTAAGAAACCACGAGGATTAAATCTATTTTTTGTGGCAAAAAATCACAGGTATAGAGTAACAATATGACAAAAATCACTTATCATCAGTTAATGCAGTTTGACAAAATATCACGTGTGAACGAACCTTCACACCGTGTTTCTTTTAAAAAAAAAGGGAATAAAAACCCTGGTCTCTACATTCGACTGATGCATGTAGTCTTTTGTTGCATTATTAAGATACGCTTAAACAAGTGAGTACGGCTTAAGGATTACAAAGGGTCGATAAATGTATCAGCCATCCAAGAAGAGAAAACAAGATGACTTGGCACATCAACATCGTGATCTTGTGGTCAAGCGATCAGCTGCATCGGTTGTACAAGCACTAGTGGAAACAGGGGCATTACTCCCGGTTGATAAGGACCATTTGTCCTCGTTGTGCAACCGGGATGGGCCAGCCGGGACAAATGGCCCTCCCCCATTGGTCCCGGTTGTGCCAGGACCCGGGATGGTAGGGATGACCCACGTGGCGAACCTGGTCAGGGAGTTCGTCCCGGTTCGTGTTAGGAACCGGGATGGATACCTCCTCCGAAAAAGCTGTATTGTGTCCACTTTCTCTGCCGCGGTAGGGTTTTTTTTTCGTTTTTTTCCCCAAATTTTTCGCTCCTGTCTCGCAATCCCCAACCGGTCTCGCCTTCCCCAACCGCGTCCAATGGCCCACGTATTTAATTAAGCCCAGTGGCCACATTTTGGTCAAAGGGCCGACTGGCCCGCGTCTTTTATTAAGCCCACTGGCTACATTCGGTCAAAGGGGCCACTGGCCACGCGGGGGTGAAAGGGGCCACTGGCCGGCGACCTAGTGGCTGGCTCGCCCGGTCCTTAATGTAAGACCACAGTCAAAGGGCCCACTGGCCGCCTCGTCTTCCCGCGCCTCCACTTCCCCGCGCGCGTGGCCACGAACGGCACGCCTCGGCTTCCCAGCGCATTCATGGCCGCCTGCAACCGCCGCCACGTTCCGGCCGCCGGTTGGCATGCCAGCCCCGCCCGAGTCCTTTTTAAAGGGCCCCCGCCGCCCGTACACCCCATTCACCCAGGTCGCGCCCCAGCTCACCCAACCCTAGCCGCCATGTCGCCCCGCCGCTATTTCAAACGCCCGAAGAACGAGCACGAGGCTGGGTCCTCGAGCGGCGCCGGCCAGAGAGGCGCCGGCGTCCCCCGCGCGCCGGCGGAGGCCTTCGGCTTCGGTCCGGGAGGCGTCCGGATTGGGGGGCAGCCGCACGTCCCCGCTCCACCTCCGGCAGCGCGCCCGCCGCCCCGCGCCGCGCCGTGCAAGCGCTTCCGCCGCTATGTGCGGAAGGAAGAGGCCGAGTGGCACTGGGAGCACGCCACGCCGGTGTTCTGGCCGGACGTCCACCTCCCGGACGGCTGGCACCTGAACCCGCAGCGCATCCCCGTGCCGCCGGCCCCGACCAATGAGGCCGCGCGCGAGGAGATTGACCGCCGGCGCGCGCTCCTGCCGGCCCACCTCCTCAGGGACCGCGCGTACGCGCGCAGCTCCCCCTACTGGGCCGTCTTGTTCCAGCAGGAGCACGACCAGCGCCGCCGCTCCTACATCCCCGCGGCCCAGGAGGTGAGCGCCGACGACTACCCCGCGCCACCGCCCGGCAGGGAGCCGGAGCTGTGGCTCGAGGAGGACATCATCGAGGACGAGCATGACCCCGAGCTCCAGGCCGGCTTGGAGGCCGCCTACGAGGCCTCCCGCCGCTCCCTCGTCGAGGACGAGATCAAGCGGTGGGAGCAGGTCCTGGCCAGCGCCGCCGCCGCCGACGACGCGATGCCGCCCCTTCCAGTGCCTGCGCCGTGGTGGCAGGCCATGAACGCCGAGATGGAGGCGTCGGAGGACCAGCCGCCGCCACCCGGCCTGGAGTACGGGATGGTCTGGGCATGGACCGGCGGCGAATGGGCGCCGGAGGAGCTGCCACCGCAGCCGGAGGAGCTGCCGCCGCCGCACGCGCCACCGATGCCTCCGCAGCTGCCTGCCCACCTGTGGCAGGCACCTGCCTTCCACTGCGTCTCCTCCGATGAGGAGTAGGCCGGCGCCGGTGCGCCCCCCCACCCCCAATAGATATAAGCGCCTAGGCTTACCCCCCAAGAAACGGCCGGCCGCCTATGGCCGCGCCGCCGCCCCGATGAAACACGACCGACCGTCTGTGGCCGCGCCGCGCCCCGATGTAAGCACGGCCCCCGGGCCTTTTAAATATATATATTTTCTATCGAAAAAACGCGTCACCTAGTTCAACCCCGCCGGCGGAACCAGCACCGGTGGGATCTTCCTATCCGTTCCCTCCGCCGGCAGGGCTTCGCCAAGGCATGTCCGCTGTCCTGGGTGGTGGCTCGGCCTGGAGAGAGGGCCGAGATATTTATACAACTGGGCCTCTAGTCCCGGCCCGTGCCACCAATCGGGACTAGAGGCACCCCCTTTGGTCCCGGTTGGTACCACGGGCCGGGACCAAAATTTTTTAGCGCCAAAATTTGAAAATTGTTTAAGTTTGCACATTAATAACTTCTATATACTTTCGAATTTGACAAAAATTTCAACATGAAAAGTGCTAGAATTTGCATAACTAATTCAAATCCATTTTTCGTTTAACTAAATAATTATTCTAACTACTGAAACTATTAATTATTTTACTATTTGCATATAATTTGAATATAAATATCTTACAATTTTTATTTTCTCTTGTGATCTTCCGAGTGAGTCCAAAGCATACAAGACATTCTGTGTCGCCAAATGATGATGACCCGATCGAAGACGTTTCTCCTCATAATCACTTCGATTGCCGCGACGGATGCATGGATAGATGAACCCACTAAGCCGAATTATATTGGCTCTAGGAGCTGATCATATTGGCTCTCCATGAATGCATGAGCTTCAACATTTTCTCCATCCTTTGTTGCAACTTTATATAAAGTTCGACAAAGCGAGTTATACCTTTTTAACACGGAGAATTTGGGATCTTCGTCTACAACAGAAAAACCATAGTTCTCCTTCGAAGATTCAATCTGAGCATCATTTCGCCATATTTTCAAAACATAGTGTGGTGGAATTTCTTTGATATTTCTGATCTCAAGAACCTTCAGTACCTGGCAACACGGCAGACCTACATTTTCAAACTTTTTGCAGCTACAAATGTATTCTGATGAGTCGAATCTAACAAAATGACCCCGACGCCTGTTTTTGACAGTTATCTCATACTCGGATATGGGTCAAATTTCGCCACAGTTATAGACCACGCAATCCCAGGTCAGTTCAAATTCTAATCTGAAAATCTCAAACAGTGCAGGAGTGTATGCATTAGCACCTTGCCAAAGTAACCGCAGAGGTGCAACCCTTTGCGTCATTTGAACTCCAAGGTAGTCAGCTTGTTGTTCAGCTAAACGTTTCTCCTCGAAAAATTTATCATATCTGTTAAAGAAGTACCGAAGATCTATTTCTGTTTTAAGGATATCTGTCAGGATGGTATCCGTACTATCACTTCAAAGTGTGCCTGCAATATCTGCCTACAGTTATCTCATACTCGGATATGGGTCATAGTTGTCAGCTTTTTACCGGTCAATACAAATTACTGGTCAAACAGAACTATAGGATCATGTATTCCACGCTTATTATTACACATCACCAACAGACGGAGGAGAGAGAAACAACAAAGTGGGTGGGTGTGCCGCTGGTTGGGATAATAATGAAATCAGGCTGTTCATAGTTGTCAGCTTTTTACCGGTCAATACAAATTACTGGTCAAACAGAACTATATGATCATGTATTCCACGCTTATTATTACACACCACCAAAAGACGGAGGAGAGAGAAACAACAAAGTGGGTGGTGGGGTCAGCTTTCACTGTAACATCATCAACATCCCTATCTAGTCTTCTGAATTCTCCCTTGCTTATGATCGCTTCGGCCGTAACCATGGAGTATCTTCATTATTTAACGGGATGGTGGGGTCAGCTTTCACTGTGAAGGGTGGAATTTCAACAAACTTATTATAATCTTATGCCATGTCTGTCGTGTCCTCGATTCCCGCGATGTTTCTTTTCCCTGAGAGAACTATGTGACGCTTCGGCTCATCGTATGATCAATTTGTTTCCTTATTTTTTCTTTTTTCGGTCTGGAGGACATGTCCTTCACATAGAAGACCTGAGCCACATCATTTGCTAGGACGAATGGTTCGTCATTGTAACCAATATTGTTGAGATCCACTGTTGTCATTCCATAAAGCGGGTCTACCTTTTTCCCCTTCTCCATTCAGGTTGACCCATTTGCACTTGAACAAAGGGACCTTAAAAGAAGGTCCATAGTCAAGTTCCCATATCTCCTCTATGTAACCATAGTATGTGTCATTTTTTCCATTCTTGTTGTATCAAAGCGGACACCACTGTTTTGGTTGGTGCTCTTCTTATCTTGGGAGCTCGTGTAAAATGTATTCACATTTATCTCGTACCCTTGAAAACTCCCAATAGTCGAAGATGTGTGACCTGCCAACATGTACAGCTGATCTTCAACAGTGGTGTCATTTATAAGATGTGTTTGCAACCAACTTCCGAAAGTCTCCATGTGTTTGCGTTTAATCCATGAGTCATCCTTCCCCGGGTTTGCGGAGCGTACAATATTCTTGTGTTCCTCGAGATACGTAGCCATGAACATAGAATTTTGTAGAACTGTGTAGTGTGCTTTGGTGAAAGAATGCCCGTCCCTGGGTATCATTGTTTTCTTTCCCAGCGTTCCTTTTCCCCTCAGTCTCCCCTCATGCCGCGATTCAGGAACACCAATCGTCTTAAGGTCAGGAATAAAGTCAACACAGAACCCAATGACCTCCTCTGTTCCATAGCCCTTCGAGATGTTTCCTTCTGGCCTAGCACGGTTATGAACATATTTCTTCAAGACTCCCATGAACCTCTCAAAGGGGAACATATTGTGTAGAAATACCGGACCGAGAATATAAATCTCTTCACATAGGTGAACCAGGAGATGAGTCATAATGTTGAAGAAGGATGGTGGGAACACCAACTCAAAACTAACAAGACACTGGACCACTTCCCTCTGTAATCTTATCACAATTTCTGGATCGATTACCTTCTGAGATATTGTGTTCATGAATGCACATAGCTTCACAATGGGTACTCGAACATTTTCCGGTAGAAGCCCCCTCAATGCAATCGGAAGCAACTGCGTCATAATCACGTGGCAGTCATGAGACTTCAGGTTTTGGAATTTTTTCTCTCCCATGTTTATTATCCCCTTTATATTCGACGAGAAGCCAGACGGAACCTTGATACTGTAAAGGACTTCAAAGAATATTTCCTTCTCTGCTTTTGTAAGAGCGTAGCTGCTTAAGTAATGGAGCCCTGTATCTGTGTGCTTGTTGCTTGGGTCTTTCATACGTTGCTGGTCCTCCCGTGCTTCTGGCGTATCTTTTGACTTCCCATACACGCCCAGGAAGCATAGCAGATTGACACAAAGATTCTTTGTCATGTGCATCACGTCGATCGAAGACCGGACCTCTAAAACTTTCCAATAGGGTAGCTCCCAAAATATAGATTTTTTCTTCCACATGGGTGCGCGCTTATCAGGGCCGTACGGAACTGGTTGGCTGCCAGCAGCCTTACCAAAGATTACTTCTAGGTCCTTGACCATATCGAATATATCATTACCACTATGGAGCTAAGGCTTCTTCCGGTTATCTGCCTCACCTATGAAATGCTTCCCTCCTTTCTTTCTTACGGGATGCTTGATCGGAAGAAATCTACGATGCCGCAGGTATACAACCTTTTTACATTTATCCAAAAAAACACTGTCAGTCTTATCTAAACAGTGTGTGCATGCATTGTATCCCTTGTTTGTATGTCCGGAAATGTTACTAAGAGCAGGCCAATCATTGATGGTTACGAAAAGCAACGCCCGTAGGTCAAATGGCTTTTGTTCGTTCTCATCCCACACACGTACACCTGGTTTGCCCCACAATTGTAAGAGTTCTTCCACTAATGGCCTTAGATACACATCAATGTCGTTGCCAGGTTGCCTCGGGCCTTGGATGAGAACTGGCATCATAATGAACTTGCGCTTCATGCACAACCAAGGAGGAAGGTTGTACATACATAGAGTTACAGGCCAAGTGCTATGACTGGAGCTCTGCTCCCCAAAAGGATTAAAACCATCTGTACTTAGACCAAACCATAAGTTTCTCGCCTCTCCTGCAAAGTCTGGGAAGTCTCTCTCGATCTTTCTCCACTGCGATCCATTGGTGGGGTGCCTCAACTTCCCGTCTTTCTTACGGTCTTCTTTGTGCCATCGCAACAACCTAGCATGCTCTTTGTTTCTAAACAGACGTTTCAGCTATGGTATTATAGGAGCATACCACATCACCTTAGCAGGAACCCTCTTAGGGGGGGCTTGCTGTCAACATCACCATGGTCCTCTGCTCTGATCTTATACGGCAGTGCAGTGCATATCGGACATTTATCCAAATTCTCGTACTTCTCACCGCGGTAGAGGATGCAGTCATTAATGCATGTATGTATCTTTTCCACATCTAATCCTAGAGGGCAGAGAGCTTTCTTTGCTTCGTACGTACTCTCAGGCAATTCGTTATCCTTTGGAAGTTTTGGCTTCATTAGTTGAAGTAAACTCTGAAATGCCTTGTCAGTCACACCGTTCTGTGCCTTCCATTTCAGCAACTCCAGTGTGGTACCAAGCTTTGTGCTACCATCTTCGCAATTTTGGTACAACAATTTTTTGTGATCCTGTAACATGTTGTCCAGCTTCAACCTCTCCAATTTATTTTCACAGTATTCCCTTGCATCAGCAATAACTCGGCCAAGATCATCATCGGGATCTTCTGATGCCTGTTCTTTATCACATCCTTCTTCTGCATTCTCTTTCATTGCAGTATTGTCGTATTCAGGGAACAAAGGATCTTCTTCTTCTTCTTCATCGTCTTCCATCACAACCCCTCTTTCTCCATGCTTGGTCCAGCAATTATAGCTGGGCATGAAACCACTCCGAAGTAGATGGCCGTGAAGGATTCTTTCGGAAGAGTGCTCTCTGACGTTCCGACAATCAACACATGGGCAACACATGAAGCCATTATCTTTGTTCGCCTGAGCTACAGCAAGAAATGCATTCAGGCCTGCCATATACTCGGAAGTGCGTCGGTCACCGTACATCCATCGTTGCCGTGCATCCATCTGCATCGTATAATTAAGTTTATCAAAATACATTACGGTAACATATTAATACAGAAATGACCACAGTACATCGACAAATACTAATTTTTTATGTATCAGTTACAGATGAAAAGGATAAGTTTGTTAACCTCGGTCGAAGATACCATTTTTTAGTGAATTTATGTGTGGCTCGGGAATTTCGTCAAACACCTCGCGTGCATAGTAAAATAAAACACAATAACACCCACCTCTCTCACACCTCCAAGCAAAAAAAAAGTTGGAAGGGGGGGCTGGGGCAGTATAGGGGAAGGGGGACATTGGTCCCGGTTCGTGGCCTGAACCGGGACAAATTCTCGTGCGCGTGCCACGTGGCCTGTGGCTAGGCATTGGTCACAGTCCGTGGCACGAGCCGGGACCGATATCTCCCCCACGAACCGGGACCAATGCCCCCAGGCGATTTCTGTTGCCCCGGGCACACAACCGGGACCAATGCATAGCATTTGTCCCGGATTTGGTTGCAACCGGGACAGCTGCCCCTGCCCCCCTGGACGAGAGGGGTTGTTTCCACTAGTGAAGTCCCATGTAACCGTTTCTAAATGGTCGCACCGATAGTCCATGTCCTGGGGTTCCTCCTCCGGCTAGATATAGGAATACAAACGAATCCGATGGGTAGCCAGAGAGATAACATGATTTTTTTGTTAACAAATAACATCACACCGTTTGCCTAAATTGTAAATACAATGTAGGACCCACCTCACTTGTGGAGAGGACTCTCCCTCTCACCTAGAGAAGGCGATGGTGTGGCGTCGAGCGATTATGGCCAGGGCCAGCCTAGAGGGCGGGGCAGAGAGGCGACCGCCCTGGGCCCTAAGTTGTAGGGGCCCTAACCAAATTAATACATCTATATAGTTAGTACACAATTGTCCAAGGAAAATAAGGAAAAGCCAGTTCAAAGCTCACAACCGGAGCAAGCTCAATGCTCTCAGAACACTCGACATCATCAGTATGTCCTCGGGTGGTACACCATGAAGAGGATGAGCCTAACAATACAACTGATATGGTGATGACTAGCCAAAGGACGATGTAGAAAAAACTGATGCAGCACACCAACATTCAGTTGTGCGCCCGGTGTACCGGTGATATAATGATTGGCACCTATGGCTACAGTGGTGGCACTCGTTGTGAACTGGCAGTGGCACCGACAAGGCCACAAGGGGCTAGAGCATACCTAAAGTATGATCTAACATGTCATGCTACACGGGCCAAGAAATTACCAATCTCGTAAGATAAGTTTATTTCTTAGTTAGGAGGTAGTCTTCACCATAGATGGCGTATATGGTACGAAGAAAACAACATGGTTTACTCATAAAAAACAAAAACTGGACAGCACTGATAAAGTTTAAGTAGATTTAATGAAAGGTATGACTAAGTATCTAGTTTTAATAGCATGCACAAATTTATATGTGAGAAAATTACATAAGAAATTGTGTACACTAGATAATGTCAAACAAATTTCAACGAGCATAATAGATCAAACCAAATGAAAGTGAAATTTATGGAATCATTAATACTTTGTATGGCCGATGGTTGTTAGTTTAAATGCTTATATTTCAATATTAAGTACATATAATCACACGTCGTGGGATTATTATTGGAAACAATGTTTCTTGTAAGACACAATTGAAGAAATAACATGGGAAGCTTGCACTTCAATTTATCCTCTAGAACTTTTTATAAACTTTCTGATCTAACGATACACTTGAAACTGCTATTAAGATATTTGCTAGAATAGATTCAATAGATATTTCTCCCAAAATGTTATAGATAGTTAAGTATAAGTTCAACTTCAAAAAATGAAGAGGTGCACAATTTAGTTTACGATTTTTGTCTATGTGGAAACAACAAAAATACTAACATAGTTTTATTTACAAAATATTTAGATTCAACAAAAGATAAATGAATTTTGAATGTTTATTTTTATGTACAAGAAGGATATATGCAATATTAGAAAACTAAAATATTGAGTTAAATGCATTAACTATATAAGATTGTAATATAATAAATCTAAATATATTAAAGTATAGGAGTTTGATACAAATACATTGGCTTAAATTGCCCTGGGCCCGGAATTTGTTTGGACCGGCCCTGATTATGGTGTTCCTAGGATATTTGTTTCGAAAAATTTGGCAAATGGAAAGTGCACTATAAAAATATGCCTTTTATAATCATTCTCTAGAAACATCAAGATATTTGATTGATCATATTCTCTTGTGATATGTACCATGATATTTAAGAATATTATAATATACAAACATAAAATTCACTATGTAGTTTGTGCAATTGTGAAAGCAATTCAGGAAGATTTTTTTTGTTATAGTGAGTTTAAGTTAATCTTAGCAGACAATAAAGTAGTTAGCAACAACGTTATGGTTTCCCAGACGCAGCCAATTAACGAGCTCCAATTAATGCCAATTAACGAGTTCAATGGGCCAGATAGGCTAGGAATCTTAGCTCGTTGAGTTGGATAGACCAGACGAAGCCTGTGCTCGTCTTGAGCGTGATCTCCCCCGGCACCTCACCAAGATATGGCCTGAAGTCATCAGGAATAGGGAGGACTCCTAAGTGTGGTGTAACCACCACTTTGCAAAAGTGGTTGGTGAGACAGGATCCTTCTTCCAGCCATAGGTGTTCTTCCTCCTCTTGAAGTTCTTCGTCTCGACCGTAACCGTGTCCACGGTTTGTTTCCCCTTGTCCTAGAACAAAGCAGAATGTCAAAACATCATTGATATGGCTGATAATGCATCATAAGAAATTGCACATTGCGCATTACAATACTGAATTCATGGTCTCAGTGATCAAAGACAAAGAAGGGCTTGGCGGCACCAGAAAGGCCCACAAAAGGAACAAGAAGCCACACACCTATTTTTGACTAGTTCACACCTTTTGCTGGCTGTGGTGTAGGCAGTGCTTCGCTTGCCCTTTACTATGGTGTCAAAGCCGTCATCGTCGACCAAGAGAAGACTCAACGTTGTGATGATCACTTCCAAATTGAGCCTCATAAATTGGCAACACACATTGTGCAGGAGACTACTAGGAAGGACCAAGAGCTGCGTGGAAGAAATGTGCTTCTACATTGCACAAGGTCCTAAATAGTCACCTCCTAAATTGCGCCACAGTATAATCATCGACATGAAAAATAAGAACACAAACCAAATTTGATCAAGAGCAGACTTAATTTTGTTCAGGAGTTGACTCTATAGTACCCAGAGCCGTGAATAAGATATTTGTTTATACATTGCACAAGGTACTATAGAATCACCTCCTAAATTGTGATGCAAGCCTCGTAAGTAGATGTCACATCTATTTCAAGAAAGCACGGACCAAATCATGTACTCTAACTAGCACTAAAGTATGAACTACAAGCGTTGGTTGGTACTATCCTTACATGTTAACATGGTAGCTTATCAAATCATTGGCTCCGGAAAAAAAATGAACAACCACAAAATCAAGAAGGCCTCGCTATCTGGACGCATGTTGTTAGAGCTGGGAGAGCTA
This sequence comes from Alopecurus myosuroides, assembly GCA_028641055.1. Classification (NCBI taxonomy): domain Eukaryota; kingdom Viridiplantae; phylum Streptophyta; class Magnoliopsida; order Poales; family Poaceae; genus Alopecurus; species Alopecurus myosuroides. The sequence continues at coordinate 171,192 of JAPCYS010002976.1, forward strand.
AACCAAAGAAAATGCGGCCTCTGTGTTCATGAATGGACGAAAATATGATGCGGCCTCTGTGTTCATGAATGGACGAAAATAAGTTAACCACAAAGTACCCTCCAAATCATAGCCGGATGCACCATCAAATCCCCAAATGTACACACCATGTAAGTGATATAACCAGATTAGAAGATGAACAAAGTAAAAAACCCGATATGGATCAACGAACAGTACAAGGTGCGGAGAAATCAAACCCTAGACGTAGATCGAATCCTAAATCGGCCTAGATCTTCCATGCATGTCAATCTACATCGTTCTATGTAGTCTGATCTACAGATATACACTACATCGGAGTGTGGGAGGAGCTAGCAAGGCTCTTACCGCCATTGATGGAGCGAGGTCGAAGAAGAGGAGATGAACCGAGGTCGACGATGAGGAGATGCAGCGCGCTTGACGAAGAGGGATGCCCGGCCGCCGACTTCTACTACCACCCAAGTTGAGAGCCGCCGGCTAGTGCTCTTGCCGGAGGCAGGTGAACCGCCGACTGAAAGCGGTGAGAAGGTGAGAGAGGGCGATCGAGTGGAGTGAGTGGGGGAGTGGGCGGTGAGGGGATTTATGGCGCGTGTTCCCGAAGTGACACGACGTTTCCCGTGTGTACGCCCGCGTGCGCCCTTGCGCTCCGCTCGGCCTGGCCTGAAAAATTTGCCAAGTCGGCAGTTTCCAGCGGGCCTAGCTCAGCGCTGCTGTGAGCAGCGTGCGGACAAAAAAAAATGGCCTCATGGAACCAAACAGTCTACCTGACTCTGCACACGACGGGTCTGGCTGGGCCTCACCCAGGCTACCTAACGCGCCCTTAGTGAACCGTCTCGCACAGTGTGGTTCACAGGTGGCCCAAACTCCTCCTTAACGACTGCAAGTTATACGGGCTCTAAGCAGGTTAATCCGCAGCTCGGATACCATGAACACTCTAGGTATGCTCGAGTAGGTACATATATATGCATGCCGACTCGAATCCTTGGATTAGTTTAGCTGGCTTGACTCTTTAGCACACCTAGTGTTAGTCGGACCAATACCTCTATGCCTTCTACAAATTTGAATCTAGTTATCACACCAATCACACATTAGCCTTGGTAGTGTGAGTCCATCCACAATTATAACGACTAAGGACATAACATAACATGTACAAACTTAATTAATAAAATGTTCTAAGTTTTGCCGTAAGCTTGCACACTGGACAACTTATAATCGAATACATTCAGATTGACGGATTGAGTCGCCTCTAGGGCACTAATCCTAACATCATCGACATGCTTTCATTCTGCTTTTGTCAATCTCCCATATTGTATTTCTATAACCAAATGCCTACTAGGAAATTGAACTTGCCCACATCTGAATAGTTCGGTATACTGAGCAGCGTGTCCTAGGCCTCACCGAAGCAAAACAATTTTTTTGTGGTAGTTTATTTTAAGCCAGATGATTGCTCGGACGCTAACAATACTAATTTTGAGTCCCTAGCCATTCCCATGTCATGTTTCATCAAGAGAGTCATACATATTTATATAAAAATGATATCACAACTAGATTCTGCATCAACATATTAAGAACTAGTCGAGACATCAAGAATACACATAGGCAAAAAAAAGAATAAAGAGAAAAAAACCCATCATAGTGATCAATCATGGGTAGCACCTAACTACATAAGAGGTTACACAGATGGCAGTGAACACTCTTTATATATTTTTTCTGCAATAAGACACATACATTATGGTCATGCAACAATGTACAGCTAGTCAGCTGCCGCTTAAGCCTGAGAATATACAACTAGTCTACTGCCGCTTAAGCATGCCTGGTGGACTTCTCTTTCCTCTCCCAACTCGCATGAGGGCAGGGAGGAGACCCAATCTGACTCCAACTCCCTCATGGTGCGACTAGGGAAGGGAGGGAGTTATACAAGCACTCCACCTCCCCTCGAAGCCAGCCAGGCCCCATATATAAGGGGGAGGGGCGCACCACTAGGAGAGTCTCATAACCTGCGCCCCAGCCTAGGTAGTCACTGATACGTCCATTTTGCATCAGTGTTTTATATTGTTATTTTCTGTTATTCATCGATATATTTCATTTTATGATGTATTATTTATATTATTTTATCTTATATTGCATGTTTCATAATTTTTGGAGAATAAACACCGGGACCAGAAATCTGATGGAAAAAGCTCCGCCGAGATACCATATTTCTGAAGATCAGAAGAAGAGGGGGGACACTGGAGATATCTTAGAAGTTCAGAGGAGGAGTCCAGCCAGAAGGGGAGCCAGAGGGGGGCCACCAGGGCCCCACACCATTAGGTGGCGTGCCCGCCCCCCTAGCCGCGCCGCTAGGTGGTGTGGCCACCTTGGCCCACCTCTAGTCGACATCTTTCGCGTACTTGACCCCCAGGGAACACTAAGCCCCACACCATCATCGAAGAATTATTCCGCCGCTGCCTCGGGGTGGAAAACACCCGAGAGATAAAAACTCTCTGGCAGGGAACACTAAGCCCCACACCATCATCGAAGAATTATTCCGCCGCTGCCTCGGGGTGGAAAACACCCGAGAGATAAAAACTCTCTGGCAGGGAGAAATCTGCCGGGGAAATTCCTCTCCACAGAGGGGAAATCATCGCCATCGTCACCGTCATCACTCTGGGAATCATCAAGATCGTCATCATCATCACCAGCACCATCACCCTCATCATCTACCATCATCCCGATGTAACAATTAGGGGCCTATATCGTTGTTTTACATTAGATCTCTCTTCCGGTGTGGATTACTTATTAGTAGTTGATGCTTGTGAGATTTATCGGTGTAGCACTTTATGATAAGATTTTTATTATCCATTATATCACCTCTGATTATGATCCATATGATGTATTGTGAGTAGTTTTTTTTAGTTCTTGAGGACATGGGAGAAGTCATGATGTTAGTAGTGAAGTTATATTGAAGTAATATCTTGTGGTTCGGTATTTAAGTTGTGGTGCTTTCTTCTAGTGGTGTCATGTGAACGTCGACTACATGATACTTCACCTTTATGGGCCTAGGAGGATGCATTGTGTGTTTTGCTACAAATTGTGGGGTTGCCGGAATGACAGAAACCTAAACCCCCCGTTAGGAAACTGTCGCACCCGGACTTCTAGAGGATACTCACCGTACGAACTGAACAGTATTTTGGTTGGATTACGGGGCTTAACGGCTCCCGCGTGCCCTTACGGGTAGGCCAGCACTTATGTGCGACAACCAACCGTTACTGTTCACCGTCGATGTAAACTATCCCGTAGAAATCAGGATACTTCCATTGACGTACTTCAAACATACACACATGGTACGTCAACGGCGTTTGAACAAGTGATATCACAACAGGTCTCTACGACACAAAAGATTGAAATAAGTTGCAAATAGCTCTCATTAGAGCAGAGATAGCAAATACAATCATTCAGAGGGCACATGCCCCAACAATACATCATTACATCACAGCGGAAGCATTCAACATGTCTGGGTACAGACAAGATCTAAACAGGCCTAAGAGGCCGGAAACGAAAAGACGGAACCCATCCACGAAGTCTCGGATCCTGCCCGGGTCCGCTATCTACTCGTCAGCAGTCTCGTCGTCATACTCCACGTAGTAGCCACCAAGTAGATCCTCGGAAACGTCGTCTGCGTAAACCACAGCCCCAAAGGGGTCAGTACATAAACGTACTGGCAAGCAAGACTCACAGTTCACCAAAGTGTAACCCGTGAACACCAAGCACAGATGCCTTGGGTTCAACGGAAGAGAGGGGATATAAAAGATGCTGCAACTGGCTGCGCTAACCAACTACAGAGATTCTACCACTTCCGGCTAACAGAAAGGAGATAAGATCGAGGATTGTAACCAACTGAAAGATAACTTCAAACAAACCCATCCTGGATCTCGCCCCTTATCCAAAGAAGCAATCCGAGGATAACTCACACAGTTGTAATAAAGGTGAATCAAGTTATTGTGTCATAAACCTATTACTAGTCAAGTTAGTAATCATTGGGTGTAACAGGTTTGATCATTATGTTTAAGTTGTCCTGAGTACTTGTTAGCCAGTACTTTCACCAAGTAATCCATAACCGCGGAAAACACGGCTTCTCGAGAAGATTATCCCTGCAGGGTTGCACCAATTTGGCCGTACACTCATGAATATCCCGCCAGATGGAGCGGCCACTCCACCAAGCGGGGCACTCAACACAACCCAACCCTTCTTCGCATCAAGCCCAAAGCACCTTGGGCGCACGGCTAATCGAGCCCAGAAGAAAATGGACCCTCATAGCACTCTAAGAACGTGTCCCCCTATATGCCGACTACGAAAGTTCCACCCGGGTACCAAGGGCTCGCAAGATCATGCATGCAGCAAATGGAAAACCCGAACTAAATGAGGCGATTTGGACGAGATGCGAATCGGGTCAAACTGAGGGGGAGCCCATACTCCCCAAATGCGGGTAGTGCGCTCATCATGGATCAGTAGACAAGACCCTTTTCCTATTAGGGTCGACACTAGCAGGCCTCAAAACCACAAAGGGCCTCCTGCCGGTGCCTTATCATCAAATTATTATTAATAGTAACATTAGCATGATTGATTGATTGATTAAACATCGAGCCCCCAGAACATAATGAAGTAGTAACAGAAAGTAACGGGTAACAGACTCGAGCAAAACAACCTAAGCATGCTAGTAAGACACGGGCACAATCAAAGGTTATAGGTGTGGAGGTGAGGCAATAACAAGGTTAAGGGATTCATGTGATGGGTTCGTAACAGAAACAACTACTACTAAGGCTAGCAGAAAAGAACAACGGAAAGTATCGGTAATTAATGTTGAAAGGAACACGATGGTTCATGTGAGTGATAACTTGCCTGCAAACCCAGTAGCCTGGTACTGAGCTAACTCCTTAGAAGGGATGTCGTAAGGATCGTCGGTCTCAACGTCGTCGTGTATCCGAGAAGAAGCAAACAAACAAGGCAGAAATATAAACAATCAATATCATGGCATTGTGCACAATCAAAGATGATGCATGTCAAATTAATGGTTGCATCAAAATAAACTAGTTGACGAGATAGAAACAGGATTAAATGGACCCATATGCAATTGGATTGCATATGGAAAGCCCATGAATTATGGTTGAATTAATTGTTTTACAACTAATCATTATATGAAAGTGGATTAGCATGATGCATGGATGAGGAAAACAGCAAAATAACAACAATAGAACCAAATGGAAATAAGGCTTAACAAGTTTAGAAATTCATTTATTAGGTGTTGGAATTTTGGTTACTTAAAGGTGTCACACAAGCAATTGTTGTTTTCACCAATTTTAATTGTTCAAAATAGATAACAAAGTTTATATTTGAAAAGAAAACAAGATTTTAGTTGGAATACATGTTTCACTTGTTGAAAAAGGATTTCAAATAAATTATTTATGAATTAAACAAGTTTAAGCAAGAATTAAATGAATTTGATTCAAACATGAACTTATTTGAATTTTTATTTGTTCAAAACATTAAGTGAGATTCATATTTGAAAAGGTTATGCTTTTATGGTTTGAAAACATATTTATATGTCCCAAAAGAATTTGATTTGATCAAGTTAGGAATTTAGCAATTTTAAATGAATTAAATAAGATTTAAATTATTTAACCACTTTTAATTATTCAAAACAGAAAACAAAGTTTATATTTGGAAAGAGGGTTTAATTTTGCATGGAAAACATATTTCATTTGTGGAAATTGGATTTAAAATGAGCAAGTTATTATTTTGGCAATTTTAAATGCAATAATCAAGAAACAGTTGTTTTCAGCAATTTAAATTATTCAAAACAGCAAACAAAATTTATATTTGGGTAGAGTATTTAATTTGGTATTGAAAACATATCAAAAATGTTGGATTTGGAGTTAGGATGATTTATTTATGCAATTTACAAAATTGGGTGCAAATCTGCCATTTTTTATGATCTAGGGACTTAGGAAAAATATTTTTGCAGGGCTAGAAATAATGTGTAAGGGCCTAGTTGTGATTTCCTATAAGTTATGTGACCAAAACATTGCAAAACAAAAATGTTTTTAATGGTGCAGGGGGTGGGATTTGATCCCTGCACCTCCTGCTACGCTGGGGGAACCAAACCAGTGGGGCTACTGCTGTGATTGTGATAGAAGGGGGAAACTTGGGGGGTTATTGTTCAGAACCTGCACTGCGCTTAAATCAGAACAAATAGCAGCAAAAGGGGTGGGGGCTGGGACTCGAACCCAGCACCTCCAGGGTGCGCGCTGCGGGATGCTACCACTAGGGTGCTAATAGATTTGTGAATGGAGATGCAGCGGGGGGAGGTTAAGGTGTGGTACTGCGGGATTTAACTGAAAAAAATACAGATCGCGTGCAGGTGCTGTACCTCGAACAGAACACGGCCAGCGATGGCTGCTGCCCTCGCCGGATGCTAGGGCGTGGGGCGGTGGTGCTGGGGGGATGTGGCCCGCGGGTAGAGAGGAGGAGGGGCGAGCGATAGGAGGAAGGCGGAAAGGAGCCTCACCTTGGCGATCTGGAGGCGATCGGACATGGGGCAGTGGGCGTTGCAGCAGGAGGTGGCCGGCCGGAAACCTCGACGGCGCGGCCGCCCGGGGCCTCCTCGGTCCAAGGTGCCTTCGCCAAAGAGGGAGAGCTTGATGGGGCGGTTCCATTCCCGCAGGGAAACGGCCCGGAGGACGAACACCGCAACCTCACGCCCACCCCCAACTTCCGGCCAAACAAGGGCTAACTTTCGGTTACAGTTTGAAGTACAGAGAAGGGAGATGTAGAGGAGGAAGAAGAAGAGGGGCGGCGGCTGCGCTAGGGTAGAGGGGGTAGGGTTCACGAGGTGGTCTCGGTGGGATTATAAGAGGGAGGAGGTACTGGTACGGCATCACATCGAGCGAGGGAGGAGGAATCGTGTGGTACTGAACGTGTTCGTACCAAAGGTAGAAGACGACAAGGAGTGGAGGAGGGGTTGGGCCAGAAGGAAAAAAAAAAAAGAGTGGGCCTGGGGGAGAGAAGGGAAAAGGGGTTGGGCTGGTTGATTAGTGGGCTGGGGGTAGCTGCTGCCTCCTCTCTCCCTTTCTATTTTTTTGTTTGTTTTATATTTTTTTTTTGTAGCAGACGAAATTGGAAGAAAAGAATAGGTTTTGGTTATTGAAAAAAAATTTGGAAAAATTAGGGTAGATTCCTTAGTTGAAATGCAACCACTTGGTAGCTTTGGTTTACAAAATTTTAAATGTTTTCTTGTTGTTTAAGATTTAAACCAAATTAAGTGAAATTTGCAATATTAATTAATATGAGAAAAACAAGGCATTTTCAATAGGGTTTCCCCTAGGGTTTTAAAAGTGAATTAAGAATACAATTAGTGGTGAACTTCATGGATTCAAAAGATTAATGATTTTTAGGATTGGTTTGAATTTGAAAGCAGTTTGGGAAGTAATTGATTGATATTGAAAACAAAGATATTAATAGGGTGAACCCTATGTTAAATTTGATTAAAGTAGTTGATTTGATTAGATGATGTTCACAAGTTCAAAGTTGTTCTGTTTGATGCATTTGATTTGAAATTGAAAGTGATTTGGGATTTAATTGATTGAATAAAACCAACAATTTCATAGATGAACATTATGGAAGAAAAGAAAACAATTTGGTTGTTTTTATTTGAAATAACATTTTGGAAATTGTAACATCACAAGGATGAAACAAAGGGTTTGAATTTTGGTTTGGAATTCAAATGGAAAACAAAGGAAAACAAATGAAAACAGTTGGAAAACAAATGAAAACAGAGAAAAACAAATGGAAAACAAACAAAACAAATGCAATCAACATGATGCCATGATGCAAAACATAAAATAACAGATAGCAAACATTCTAAAGGCTATTTTTCAGACTTGGGATGTTACAGAAACGAATGCACGCGGGAGTGTAGAATCCCGGAGTTTAAGGCTGTGGTTAGTTTTATCTTAATTACTTTCTTGTATTTGCGGATGCTTACGAGGGGTATAATCACAAGTATGTATTAGTCCTAGTTGGGCGGTGCATTAGCATAGGTTCACCAACATAACACTTCACGAACCAATGGATATTTATCAACCGTAACAAAGCGGAAGCACTTGATGAAATTCCCATGTGTCCTCGAGAACGTTTGGTAGTCATAAGTAACACAACCGGCTTGTCCTTTGCACTCAAATGGATTAGGCCACTCGCTGCAATATTATTTACTGCTCTTTATTTACTCGCACTTTATTTATCTGCTATTTCCAAAACAACCAAAAACCCGCTTACTATTGTTTAAAGTGAATTCTCTATCCAACCTACTTGTCAACACCTTCTGCTCTTCGTTGGGTTCAACACTCTTATTTATCGAAAGTACTGCGATACACCCCCTATACTTGTGGGTCATGAAGACTATTTTCTAGCGTCGTTGTCAGGGAGTGAAGTGCTATTGGTAAGAGAAACTTTTATTGTGAGTGCTGTTTTTATTTATGCCTACTGTCTTATTTCATCATGGATAAAAGTTTTGATTGTCTGTTTAGAGGTACTACTACTATCACTGCTAGGGTAGTAAGTGACCCGTTATCTGCTGAATTAGATATTTATAAAATACCTATGAAAATTGTTGGACGTGTTACGGATAACTGCTATTACGGTGATGGAACTGTCCATCCCGGTGATCATTTGCTCTTTATGCATGAATTATGAGAGTTATTTGGGTGTGCAGGTATTACAATGAATCAAGTTAAAAAGGAATTATTTTATTTATGCTGAAAGGAAGAGCCGCTGAATGGTTCAAATTACTGAAGAATGGTGAATCTATTGGATGAGAGGAAATTGTTCTCTCTTTTATTATAAATTATATCCTCGTAGTGAGATTCATAAAGACCGGAATCAAATCTATAATTTATGGCCTCATGATGGAGAGAGTATTGCCCAAGTGTGGGGGAGAATTAAGTTAATTATTATTAATGCTCAAATGCCCCGGTCATGAACTCCCGCGTAATATTTTTATCAATAATTTTTATGCAAGGCTTTCTCTTCATGATAAGGATATATAGGACACTTCTTGTTCTGGATCATACACACGTATGAAGGAAGAAGCTAAATGGGATCTTCTTGACCGTATTCAAGAAAACACTGAAGCATGGGAGAACGACAAAGGTAGAAAGTCAGGTATAAATTATGATTACAAATGTATTAAATATTTTATGGGTATCAATGATTTCTATGATGTTAGTGTTGTTTGTGGTCTTGATTCTCAAATTTTTGCAAACTGTCTTAAAGCTTTTTCCTCATATCTTGACATTCCTATAAATAATTATCACAAAGTACCATGCACCTTATAATGATATTGTTCCTGCTAGTAATATAGAAGTGCATGCTATTAATCCCGTTGTTCCTCAACCTATGTTGAAATTTTTTCTTTTCCTACTAAAGTGAAAGAACATTCTATGGTGGCTAGTGTGGTTAGTAAGAGTAATAAGAAAGCTATTGAACCTGATGAACAAATAACTGTTGAACCTGCAGTAGCAATAGTAAAAGATCTTGTATGTGGAAATGTGGAGGATGAACACATGGTTTTCTGTGAGGATGCTTCTAACATTGTTTCACATCCTCATAGACCTAAGAAAACTAGTGTTCATGTGCTTTCTGTTAAGATTGGTGATCATTGCTATTATGGTTAGTGTGATATTGGTGCTAGTTCTAGTGCTATACCTTATGATCTTTATAAAGAAATTGGGCATGAAATTAGTTCTTGTGAGCTTGAAGATATTGATGTGGTTATCATCTTGCTAATAGAGAAACTGTTTTTCCTATTGATATTGTTAGAGATGTGGAAGTTTTATGTGGTAAAACTAAATATCCCACTGATTTTCTAGTACTTGGTAAGGATGCTAGTAAGACTTGTCCTATTAATTTTGTAGACCTTTCTTGAACACTTGAGGTGCTATTATAGATTGTAAAAAAGAGAATATTTTAACTAAATTTGATGGAAAATCTTATGAGTTTAATTTCTCCAAATTTGCGGCGTGGGAGGAGAGCAGCAGCAGGAGAAGGCACGCTGCACATATATCACGTCGACAACTATTGTTCCCCACATGAATCGGCACAACATACGCCGCCGCCTCGCTCTTCCACCACCATCCATGGACGTCGTCAAAAAGGGGTGGAACTCCTCGGTCTGTGGCCTATCACCACGCGCAGCTCACCACCGTGGTCTTGCCTATGCAAGAGAAGCTGCCGGTGGCGGCCGGGCATGCACTTCCCCGCCTCGAACTGTGACACACGACACGTCGCGGACTCCTCTACTTCGTCCTGAGGTCGGGGGCCTTGACCACCCGCACCAGGGGGCATCAGAAGGCCTCCATCAGTCTCACCTAGGTCGCCGCGCACGCAAACACATCTGTCACCGTCACATCCGTATCCACCCGATCCAACATCCCAACTACCACCATTCGTTCATCCCTCCACAAATAAGCTTGGTTAGCAAAACCTATCAACCTATTCGAGATGCTGGTGTGCTATCTTCGCTTATTAGCTAGCTAAAGGTGTGTCCCTAAAGAAAAGCTAGCCATCGGTGTGTGCGATATGTGTGTTGTGTGTGCTCACAACGGTGGTGAACCATTATATTTGTGTGTCAGGTGTAATAAGTTACCCATGACGCACATATAGTTGTGCGCCAGGGTATCTGGACACATATAGGATTCTGATGGCAAGATACTAGTGGCGCACGTCATAATTTGTGCACCACGAGTAATAATTTTAGACGTGCGCCAATATCAACTTGTAGTATAGGTGCAAACAGTAGGCACCGTACTAGTAGCGCATAGTCTATGGCACACATCTAAAGACGTGCAGCACTAGTAACTTTGGTCACCCCTGGCACCATACTAGTGGCACACAATTCTGTTTGTTGGCCACTAGTACTTATCCACCTATTGGATTTTTCATGCTAGTATACGATACTAGAAACCTCATAAATATGATCATATGATTTAGTCATCTCTGCCATGGTATTTTAAAGTGTTAATATATACGAATACACAATTCGCACAATGTAGTTTATGAAGTGGTTAAAACAATTCAAGAAGAAAATTTTGTTAAAAGGAATTTAAAGTTACACAATTCGCACAATGTAGTTTATGCAGTGGTTAAAACAATTCAAGAAGAAAATTTTGTTAAAAGGAATTTAAAGTTTAACGTTAGCACACTCTAAACTAATATTTAGCAAAAATATTATGGTTTGAATTATCACAGGTAAGTAAATTAATTATACTCCTTAAAACCGTGGCATCATAAAAACATTATTGCCTCCGTCCTATAATATTTAACACTAAAATGGATATATCTAGCACTAAAATAAGTCTATATAGAACGTCGAGTAATATGAGATGGAGGGGGTACTAATGTTATAAATTTTTGGTATGAAATAATTTTATATTAGATATGATTTAGCCAACATGGAGAATCATATAAACAAATCTGGAGGTTGGCAAATATGGGGTGCAACATGTAGTGGCAGATCCATCATTTTAACATAGGGTATGCCACACCAAAAAAATTGTGGCCTTTTTCGTAAAACCGTTAATCACTTTAATAAATAATGGAAAATTTTACATTTTATGGTGATATAGAATTAATAAATAATAGGTATCACAACTCATATGTGATGATATAATCATAGTTCATAGTCAGGGACGATACATTCTCTTTACAAAAATAAGGAAGTACATCCAATCATAAAATGCACATTCACAATTGATTTGTATTTAACTGTTTATTCCATGTGTATATATGATTATACAATTAAAAATAAAAATGTCTACTTGGATAATTATCTTGCGAATGCATCGTGCCATCATTGATTACCATGGTCTCCTTCTCATGGGCTCCATATAGGCAGAGTGGCCACTAGAAGGGCATTTTGTCACATAAGTATGTTTTGGTGTTTAATTACAACATAAGAAAATTAAATCGTTTTCTTAAACTATCTAGGTATTTCGAAGAAATAAGAAAATGGGAAAGAGGTGCCCTCAAAGTGCAATAAAAAGAAAGTGGGATGCTATATTTTTAGTTTTGGTTTGTAGCTAGGTTCTGTACCGTCAAGAGGGGATTCATGCAGGATTGCGTTGGTGGTGTTTGGATGGTTTAAATTCATAATACACATTCCTAAAATAGCCTAATCCAAAAGGTCTAAATGGTTATGTAACATACCAAACTTTTGGAATGTTTAAAAATCAATAAAAATGTAACTTTGATTTTTGGTTAAAAGGACTTCAAAATTCAAGAAAACCGGTTATAGAAGATTATATTACATCTTCAAAAGGGATATATTTTAAAATGTTCCCAAATATTCCATTTTAAAATTCCAAAGCTTTAGAAATAAGATAATTATTTTGGTTATTTTAATAACCTCAAAATCTTTTGGCAAAGGGATTAAAAACCATTTAAGGGTCTATTTGATTCATAGTGTAGGAAAACCATAGGGAAATGAAAAACATAGGATTGCAATGTCATGCCCACTCGAATACTATAGGATTTATTGTGCACCAAAGGTTGTTTGATTCCATCAAACTAATTGTAAAAATAGATTAGAGTGGATGTTAGATTTCCAATAGGAAGCAGTGATGGTGCACATCGTGCACTCGTTGGGAGACCCCAAGTGGAGGGTGTGATGAGCACGACGGCAAGAGTTTTCCCCTTAGTTAAGAACCAAAGTTATCAATCCAGTAGGAGAAAGAGGACCTTCGAAAGATTGATGCCACTGACGGTGGCGATGGCACTTCGCCGGTGTCAGCAACAACGTGGAACCTGCACACAACACAACCAAAATACTTTGCCCCAACGGTACAGTGAGGTTGTCAATCTCATCGGTCTTGCTGAAAACAAAGATTAGACGTATAGTGTGGAAAACAGTGAATGCTTGCAGTAAGTAAAGAAAGCAGGAAATTGTTGTGGTTTGTTTAACAATGTGGAAAATGGACCGGGGTTCATAGGTTCACTAGTGGTGTCTCTCCATAAAGATAACATGCTGGGTGAATAAATTACAACTGGGAAATTTACAAATAGAGGTTGCACCGTAGTGCACATTATAACATGATGACTACTATGATATTTATTGTGGGAATTACAACAAATTACATAGACCAAAATCCATCTAAATCTATGAGTAATAATCCACCCTCAGGTTATCATCCGAACCCCCTTAGGTATTAAGTTGCAAGCAACAGATAACTACATTAAACAATGTGTGTAATGTAAGCAATGCTTGTGCAGGCGGGCACTCACACCGCTATTTTCTCCCTAGTGGCAAAATCACATCCTCCCCCGTCATGTTTCTGTCACTCGAGCATAGGCGAAAAGGAGGCATGAACCCACTATCTAGCATAAATACTCCCTCTTGGAGTCACTAGCAACTACTTGGCCAGAGCAACCACTAGGAACGTAAAGCATGCAAGATCACAAATAACATATGCAATAAAGACTATAATCAACTTGCCATTAGTTCAATATTCATCGGATCCCAGCAAACACAACATATAGAATTATATAAGATCAATCTCGATCATGATAGGCAGCTCACGAGATCTAAACATGGAGGCATATGAGGAGGAGACAACCATCTAGCTACTGATATGGACCCGTAGTCCAGGGATGAACTACTCACGCATCACTCAGGAGGCAGGCATGCTGATGTAGAAGCCTTCGGTGATGATTTTCTCTCCGGCAGGGTGCCAGGAGACAGCTCTAGAACCCCCCTGATCTAGGGTTGACGACGACAGCGGCTACAGAACTTATTAGGGATTTTTGATGAGGTACGTAGGGTTTTCCATCCGGGGGGAATAAATAGGCGAAAGGGCAAAGGCAGTGGCGGCCTGGGGCCCCCACACCGATAGCTGGCGCGGCCGGGAGGAGGTCGCGCCACCCTATGGTGTGGCCCCCCGGGTGCCCGTCTTCGACTCTGCTTCGGTGTTCTGGATGCTTTCAGGGAAAATAGGCACTTCGGGCTTTGTGGGGTCCAATTCCGAGAATGTTTCCAGAACAACTTTTATGAAACCAAAAACAGGGAACTAGCATTGACATATTGTTAATACGTTAGTCCTGTAAAACGTCTAAAAATGCTATAAATAAGAGAGAAAACATGTAGAAATTGGCATAATATAATCATGGAGCATCAGAAATTATAGATACGTTGGAGACGTATCAAGCAGTACAAAATTACCGTGGGAAAAATCTAGGATCCAATCCTACAAATCAAATGGTCAAGTTAGGAAAAATCCCTATAGGATGGAATCTTATAAAAATCCTACATGATCCCTCTGAATCAAATGATCCCTAAAAAAACTCCATTTCATAAAAGTATTTGTATTCAATTATTTTAAAGGACCTTGACATTCCGTAATTTAAGATTATGATATTAATAATTTCTATATGTTCATAATTACTTTATAAGCCAAAATTATTTTGTGTATTATTTAAATGATATATCAAGTTTTCAAATAAAAACGATTATCATAAATTATTTTATTATGGAGATGGGTTTACCAAAGTTTATGTCAATATCGATATTTTTACTATTTTGTAGTTTTTGTGAGCCATAAATGATTATATAAAATCATAAAGTGATCGATTTGGCACTTATACATCATTTGAAAATTTTAAAATCTTTTAAATCTGTTTGATGAGGGTTTCCAATTATTTCAAAGTTTGGTTGAATTTCTTTGTCAAATTTATAGGATTTTGTTTGATTTGATTTGGACGCCCAAAACAGAAGTTACAAAAGAAAACACGAAATGAGAAAGAAGAAAAACATAATAAAAGACGTTCTAACGTAAGCATACTAACTCAACGAGACGACCCAAACTAGCTAAGTGTGCAGCTTGCCTTGCAGCCTTTCTCGGAACTTAGGGAGGTCAGGGGATTTGGTGAGAGCCTCCAATTAGTTATGGAGTGTGCATCATCCTTCTAAAGGTTTGGTTGTAAACTTTAAGTGCAATGTAGTGGTTCATGCCTATTTATACGTGTTACATGTATCTATAATTTTCTAATATTAAATGCTTGTTTTATACCATTGTTATATGTTTTTATTATAGTTTTATAACTTCAAGTGCAATGTAGTGGAAATGAAGGGACGCTACACAATTAACCTCAATTATGGCTAACTGGCAGTTACTTCTGGGTGGACAATGTTTGCTAAAGCTATCAAGCTCAAGATTGGAGTTGTGGTCAAGATCGACATCTCTCGGGCCAGCTGCCCCTACCACAAGACACTGTTTTGGATGGTCGAGTTTTTCTAGTTGTATGTCTCATTTTATTGCAAGTTCATATTATGAGCAGTCGGTATCGGTGCAACTTGTTAGCTTGACCCTAGCTTGTTTCAGTTGTCAGTTTTTTGGGGATTATACCTATCTATTGTAGTATATATGGTTGCTTTTGTTTTCTGTTAAATGGTTGAATCCCAGTACCTATATGAACTCGACCTTTTCTATCGACATAAAGTAGTGGCATGTCCATTTTACTTTATATTTTTGAAATGGGGTTAAAACTGCACGCTTGAGTATCCATATATAAATAGGCTCAAAAATTGGATCTATAGTCGAGTGTGTATACACTTTCTAGAATCATAATACAGTATATTAAAATGATGTATGCAAAAAATTACATCCACTTGAAAAAACGATCGAATCTTAAATTATATAGTCTATATAGTCAACTTAGTGTCAATTATATTGTAAACATAGTGGTAAGGCACATGATTCACTGTTATTGAGGTCTCTTGCTAAGTTGACACCTTCTATTGAGGTCTCGTGCTAAGTTGACACCTTCTGACAATGATTTAGTCCCTCGGTCAAGTTTAAATAAGTCATTTAGCGGGCGTATTTGAATTATTTATTTATATTAGCCAACAATCAGCATAGCAAGTAATCCTAACACTGCACATGTTTCCTGTATAGATACAAACAATAACACGGAGGCATCGATCACTCGACCTTCAAGTAGACGGGAGCAACCGGGAAAAAAGAATCACCAACAAATTGATCAGCCAAAAAGAAAAGTCTATCACAAATAGCAAGTAATCCCAACAATTTGAACATGATCAACACAAAAGAATTCACCAAAAATCACCAAGAACTGACGGGATCAACCAAAAGGAGTCACTAACATGGTGAAACCACCCCTTCACATGACCATGGGGGTGTCGATCATAGGCAAAGTCGCACGCAGAATCGAAAACAGGAGCGAGAGCACACCATCTACCACGAAAAACACACGTACGCCGTGGTAGTCGGCGCGAGCGAACCATCCGACCGACCATCCTTTACGATTTAGCCAAATCGTGGAGAATGTAGGGTTGTTCACCTAGTTGCATTATCTATAGAATGTACCTTTGAGCAATCACTAAATTAAGAAAAGAGAAATAAAATTTGTAGTCGCCTATTAACCCCCTTTTGTTAACCTCTCGATCCTTTCAATTGGTATCAGTGACTCGTCTATTTATTAGACTTTATCACCTATAGAGGAGTATGACGCATCCTGGTGACGTAAACAAACGTACAAACACCACACCCTCAAATTATGACTCGGCTCCTCCCACCATGGGTGCCATGAAGAAGTTCATGTTGTCCATGATTGAAGATGTCACGAAAAGATGGGAGGCAAAATTATGGCCAAGCTCCTAGCCTCATCTACTACCGCACATAGCGAAAAGATTGATGAGAATGGGATTCCTGTTCCATCACCAAAACATGCTAATTCATACGATTCTCGTTACGTGCCACCCACTTACACCAACTCACAAAACATCCAACACGGTCACATAATCAGCCAATGCCCTCCTCCTATGATAGATAGTTTTCGTTTTACTTATTGAAAACATGCTATGGAGTGTCATGTGTGTAGCTCATTGGTTCAACTATGGAGAATCATCAAGGACGGCTACAAGCCACATGACCCCAAGAGTTTGACTCCAAGTGAGATTGTTGATGTGCAAATCAATGTAACCACCAAGCACATCCTTCAAAAGACGATAACAGAAGGGAGTGTTGATCAAATCCGGGCCATCAATACAACAACAAAGGAGACGTGAGACTATATAGTGGACTTATATTATGGCAACACGAGCTTTCAACGCTCAAAAAAGGCCATACTTCAACAACAAGTCGGTGACTTCGTCATGAAGGAAGAAGAGGCACATGAAGAGCTCTTTCGAAGGCTCAAATCTCTAACCATGGGGACGTGGGATTTTGGATTCAAAGAGAATGGCGACCAATGGCTTGAGAAAAAGTTTCTCAAATCATGGCGCCACATAGCGAGACTATGGTGATGATGGTTTGTTCACGAACGGACTATACATCACTATCACCAAGTGATGTTTTGGCATCATTTATTACTATGATGATGAAGAAGACCTCGGAGCATGTTCGTGCTCGTGTGAATGGGCCAGCAAAATAAAATTTTGCTTCAAAGGCCAAAGACGTTTTTTTAAAAAAAAAAATTATCGTTACATATCCAATAAGATACAAGCTCCATTAGAATAGTTGTTGGGAGGCAATCATGGATGGGACAGCAATTGAAGAAATAACAAACTAAGCCAATGACAGACAGGTTTATTGTCGTCTCCTGCGGCCAACGTTAGGTAGATGCAAGCATGATCCATGTGCGCGTGCGTGTTTTCTCTTTTCATCCTCCGATCCCGGCCGTTAGTTCTCCCCATCGGACGGCGCAACACCTGTCGATTCCCAGCAAAATCACACACCAGCTTACTTGTCCGAACAAACTCTCTTATCTGTGTGCCTAGGACAGGGTGAGAAAGAAAGGAAGAATTTCAGGGAGGGAGGGAGAAGCAACCGAGGAAGAAGATAAGGCGGCGATGGGGCATCAGGTCCAGCCCGCGCCGGCGGCCGAGGAGGTGATCAAGGTCATCATCGACACCGATCCCGGCATAGGTACCTCCGTCCGCCATTAACGATCCAACCCTTACCTTCCAACCGTCATCAAATTTACTGTCCCGCGTGCGTTGGACCTGGACATTATCGCGAGCGATCCCCATTTTCACTCACCGGCACGAAGTCATCACAGCTTGATCCAGATCTTCCCTTCTCGTGGGGTTCGTTCCCTGCAGTAATTTGACACTTGCAACTTGCGGCTATTTTCTTCCTCCTCCTCCATTGAGGCGTTGACTGTTCATCCCATGTGCGGGGCCCTGCTCCCCAAACCGATTTACAGAATACTAGACGGAGCAGCGCGCTTCGCCGCGCCAGCTTCCTATCGTTTTTGCATGACGTGGTTAGCGTGATTTTTCTCTTCGCGTTTTCTGTTGGTTATAACAGTTATGTCAGCAGATCATTAGGCTATTTCAAGTGATTTTTCTCTTGGCGTTTTCTGTTGGTTATAACAGTTATGTCAGCAGATCATTAGGATATTTCAATTGTGAATTTAACTGTTACGGTAAGTGTGAGTTGTAGGGTGTGATGGCGTGTAAAATTGAGCTCAAGCATGTGCTTCAGGTGGAATTAAACTCATGCGAGCCATGTCGGCGGGGCGGGCTTCTGTGTCGTTTGCATGCAGCCGTCCTTTACCACACTTGCACCTCCCTTTGCTTCCAGTTATGTTTACCTAAGCACACAATTAGTTTTTATCCTCTCTAAAAAATTAGTTTTGATCATTGTAACTAAAAATAACGATAGAACATTGACAAAGAAGTTCACACAAACAAGCGTTCAACCTTCTGCACCATGACTACAACACTAAAACAAAGTTATGACTCAGGAGCCTCTAACACAAAGCTTTTTCAAGACTATGTTCTATGCTAGAAAACTCCGGGTCATCCGTAGAAACAGCACAACTTCTCTGCAACAGAAAAGCTCCAGAGTCTCCTACGGAAGATACCAGATGCCTCAGAGAACGCCGTGTGCAATGCTGCCTACACTGCAAAAATATCAGCAATATATAGCACCATTTAAACATCAAAAGTAGTGCAGCCAAGCTAAACGACCGGAGAGACTTCTTATGTTACTTTCTAGTCAACAATGTCTAACCTAGATCCTTCACGTTGCGCAAGCGGCAAGCCTGACCATCCATTCGGCTGGCCCAAGAGCCGCTATCGAGTGATTCTTTAGCTCTACAAAAAAGGTAACAAAAATGCGTCCTCAACTAAGATCCAAGAGAATCACTGCGCCGAGTGAACCAAGGGAAATATGCTACCTTTCCCTATCAAAATGACCCATCACTGTTGCCCCTCCAGCACTGCGATGAAAATTTGTGAATTGTTCACGAACTTCATCACATAAACGTTAGTTGACATCATCCACATTGTATCTGGTCTCCTTAATGATCTACTGGATTAGTTTCATACAAAGATTTTCCCGAGCATGCGCATCCAACAGACATAGATCTCCAAATTTCTACCGAGGTGTAAACCGTTCAAGTCTAAGGGGTAAATCATATCTGATCCAAACCACTACTCTTCCTAGTTCCAACTTCTTAAGACCTTCTGCATATATACTTCCTATATACTTAATCGTGTTACGCGCCACTATAATGCAAGCGCCTACAATGACACCAAAAAGTAAATTCAGCACGATAAGATATAACTGAACGTATGCATATGTACAAGCCTTTGTCCTGATAAAATTAAACTGCTACCAACACATTTAGTAGATGACCTACAGGATACATAACCTATAATAAAAACATGCTTGCAGCCATACAGAGGAATGGAACATAAGAAAGGCATGATGAATCAAGCACACCTTCCAGGTGCCTGTGCTGCCTTATATATTCTACAAACAGTTGGTTAGAGGCCGACAACTAATGTGTGCAAACAACATTCTTACCTTTTGTGGGTTCGCTGCCAAGGAGGTAGTGGCTCCATACTGACTTCCTCGTCATTACCAGTAGCATGTTTGGTGAGAATTTATTAAGCAATTATGGATGACAATGCGCAAACAAAAATAAATAACATGCGCAGTGGTTTCAGAAGCAAGACATCAGGAGGCGTCTGCAGGATACTAACTGGCGAACTGCATAAAAGGTAGCCACCTCGGTCCTCGTTCCACAAACAGGCAGTTTAACATCTAAATAGGCACAACATATGTAAACTGATTCAGCAAAAGGAAACACAAGAAATGAACAACCCTGATATTAGGAAAAAAAACATGAAGGAAAGGACATAGAAAGACTGAAGAAAAAGGACAAAACATTTCAAGAATCAATAAAAACTTATCTACAAACAAGTGATTTCAAGGCGAAAGACATGAAGGCTCTAAATCTCGAAGTGATAACCAGTTCAGCTGGTACCTCGCGAAGCACGACTATAATCTTGTTATTTGCTCTGGATCATGAATGTCGGTTTTCGTGAAATGTTATATCTTCTGGTTCATGGTTTTCTATTAGTCCTGCAACCATGTAGTCACAACCTACTGTCTGTGCTCAAACTATGTACATGACTCTTGCTAAACTTGTGGTTTGCAATATCACTCCTATATTGTGTTGTATGGCGAGGACTTTCTTTGAGCGACAACAGATTTTGTATGGTATGAGACAACGCAGAAGCACCAAATTGTTTTGTGCATGTCTAGTATCTCTGCCACCGATGTCGAGGTCATAGACCTGCACTCAACCGACAACTTTTTTTACATTGATAAGCTAATGCAAATTTCTTTAGTGGCTGAAGCTGAATGTCTATGCAGTGCCACGTCGAAACCACATTGGTCCAAAGAAATATCCTGAATTGTCAATTAAACACAACAAAAATTTGGCAGAAGCTCCGTTGCGGCATCTCTACCGCCGATGTCGAGGTCACAGACCTGCACCCAACATGCATCTCTTCACATTGATAAGCTTATGCAAATTTCTTTAGTGAATAGTGACTAAAGCTGAATGTCTATGCAGTGTCGCATTGAAGCCACATTGGTCCAGAGAAGATGATGAACCATCAATTCAACACAGCAAAAAGTTATTTTCTAAATATATAAATCATTTAAAAAACAATTCCCTTGAATATGAAAGTCACACTGTGTTTTTTTAAAGTTTGCAATAAAACTATTGAGTATAGGGGCATAACAGTATTGATAATCGCGAAGCTGCTAACACACAGTAGTATGCACTTTCTTTCATCCTGATTGAGATGACGTGCATATTCATTGTTGTGAATAAGCTAAAGAAGTTTCTTTGTCAACTATGCTGATAGCAAAATCTAGATAATATATAAAATCAAATGAGCATACAACTATATTTACAGCTATTTCACATTGTATTCATATGCAGGAGCATACTAAAACACCGAAATGTAACATCAACGAATTCCCCACTCTACCTATGTGCACCGTGCAACCATTGCGGCCACAGATCAATATTTTGGCCAACACTCATGAAGGCTACCCATCAAATTAGCATTCCTCGCCGACGAAACAGAAATTTAGAATACACAATGTGCTAGGAGAGAAAGACGCGTGGCTTTACTCACCAGCAATAATGACAAGCCTGCCTATTATGTCCGCCTTGCCGCCCCTGGTCGTCCTGCTTTGCCATCTCTAATTGCTCTCCTTCTCGGGAATACACCTAACAAATTGTATGTTAGTAATCCCACAAAATAAACTGTATATTTTTGTGAAGTGTGGGACATCCATATATATCATTCATGCGTAAATACTAATTCTATCATACCACT
Organism: Alopecurus myosuroides; assembly: GCA_028641055.1. Taxonomy (NCBI): domain Eukaryota; kingdom Viridiplantae; phylum Streptophyta; class Magnoliopsida; order Poales; family Poaceae; genus Alopecurus; species Alopecurus myosuroides. The sequence goes on from JAPCYS010002976.1 coordinate 192,901, forward strand.
ATAAGAGCAGTAGCCATAACCTTTCTTCTCAAGGTCTTATACCTTGTTGCGAGGAGTAACCAATACAGCTCCATGATGTATACATAAAGTTTTGAAACATCTGGAAGTAAAAAATGAAGTACTATGGCTCCATATGATTATCTCACCTGCAAATTTGAAAGAGCACATTAATTAATATTCCATGAACTTGAATTTAACCTCACAATGGATTTTAGTTTTAATGCTTGCGCGTACTGGTAAATGAGGATTATATGTGCAGCAAAACTAAATACGGAAATTTTAGACGCCAAGTATCCCAAGTTTAAACTGACCTTAAGTGTATATTTAAAATCACTTCGTGTAAACTTGTAGAAAGACCTACAACTATATCCGTTGCAGCTTCTAATCAAGGTGAACTATCAATATACTCCCTCCGTCTCAAAATAAGTGTCATTGAAATGGATGTATCTAGACATATTCTAGTTCTAGATACATCCATTTCAATCAATTTCAATGACACTTATTTTGGGACGGAGGGAGTATAATGCAATATGGCCCAAATGAACCTTTTCTATTTTGAAATTCGTAATATCAGAAAATATAAACCACTGAAGTTAGGGGAAATTGCTATATAATGTGAGTCCTCGACATGATTATATATTCAAATTTAAAACTTACAAAATGGAATGTTTACTCATTCGGGCCCCTGCATATGCAAAAATCTAAGAAACCAAAGAACCTAGAAATAGGAAAATCCTGTAACAGTTGACTTTTGATGAGAGTAACATGAATGTGACCAATAGAATGTGAAAATTATATGTGCTGATAAGAAGCTATACTGAGCATTTAGGTGAGGAAAAATGAGCCCGGTATTTTCTTAAAGAATACGCTGGGCCTATATGACTTATGTGTTGCTGGCCTACTCTCTAGGATCAACACAAGAGCTCGAAAGGAGGATCAATAGTAGATTAGCAGATCAAAGCACCATCAACAGTAGCATAATTTTGTCCCACAAAAAATCACTGAGTCATGAAATCGGCGATAACACAATAAATAAATGGTAACAAATATATAAAGCCAGATGCATCAGAAGCTTGGGCATTGAAATACATAAGATAAAATGCCACACCTATATAGAAAAAGAGCAACTGCTATGTCCATATAGGAGTTGTTGTCCATCTTATATAGATGTGAAAATTATATGTGCTGCTAAGAAACCAAAGAACCTAGAATTTGAAAGTAGTAACAAGGAGTTGTTGTCCATCTTATTATTTTCTGATGCCCTAGTTCACACTATAAGTACGAACAATGGCCTCCCACGGTGATGGTGAACAATAACCGCAACAAAATCATCAACTCTGGTCTTGCTACTTGCTCTCATTCTGAAAACAATAATAATGAGGTTTTTATCTATTCTGCAAGGAAAACTGAAGTCTTAAATGACATAGATAACACATGCCACAATGGAAAAAAGTACTACCCTCAACTGCAGCAGGAAAAGCACTTATCATGTTAATCACTTGAGATCTTGACCACGAATTGATTTTCTTCATCCATGGTACCAGCCGATAGATCGTCAAGTCCTCATAAGAGGGAATAATACATCTAGGTGTAAATCTAGGTATAAATTTATGATCGCATTCACTATTATACATGTGAGCTTTATTATCTGCTAAGTTGAAGTTTGTAGCACTACGAAGAAAAAATTGTAAAACATCTAAGAGTTAAGCTGAATATTTAATATAAACAAGTACGCACCATAAGTCGTAACATAGAACCAATACGCACGACAAGCATAACCATAAAGCTAGTAGTCACTTGAATTATTTAGTGCCACATGTTACAGGTAACAATGAAATACATGTGTACAAATCCTTAATCATTGGATCTGTAATTCCTTTTTTTCTTGAACACGCACCTAAATGCGTGCCATATGTATTAAAAAAAAAGGCACCAAGATGGCACGAGTACACCCCAGCAGAAAAAAGGCAAAAGCAAAAACCGGAGAGGAAAACGAACCGAAAACTAAAGCAAAGGCTACGCCAAGCTATGTATAGGGGTAGGTGATGGACGTTGGGGGGCGATCATGCAACTGAACATAAGAGATTTGTTCCTGCATAAGAACTGGACATATATTTGGAAAGTGCGACTGAATATGGAGTTCATAAAATAAGTTCTTAGGTAAACTGATCTTTAGCGTGCATTAGTTTCTTGCGGTAACTGACTGTCTTGAACACACAACTGAACTTGTTATGATCTTACTTCACAGGGAAACTCTTTATAGAAGAGAATAAGTTACCAGAAAAAAAGTTCAAGATTGTGTAACATACATTAGGTTTCAGCACAAATTAGCACCTTTTTAAAATAAAATATACATCATTGTTCTTTACAAATTAAATCAGAAAAAAATAGTAATGTTGAGAGGAGATACATGTTGATAAGTATTTTAGGTCCCACGAAGAAGCACCTAAAGGTGTTCAGATAACACTACTGTCTAACTTGCATGCATATATAACATTAGCATTCATTATGTAAAATAAGAATTTAAATTAAGATCAAAACATTCATATCTTAGCTCCTTAAGCTACATTACCTATGGGTTGCTCGGCGCCGTCTCCGATGTCATAGAAGCTTCGAGCTATCAGCGCCACTCTCCGATGCCGCAATCACCAAATCAGTCTTCTTCCTGTTCTTGAAAAATTAGACCACCAAAACTACTAATCCTGATAACCAACAGAATGACATGCCAATCATTAATTTAGGCTAACTAAGACTGGGATCTGCAAAAAAAAAAAAGGAATCTGCAAGCATTCAAACATAACGATCCATGGATACAGTAGAATTACAAATACCGCACAACTAAGTTATTTGTGAACTGAATTGGAAATAGTTAAGTGGATAACAACCAAGTAGAGAAAAGCAACTTATTCCTCCATGGACAAAAGAGACATGAGAACTGAGTTCAACGCTTCAGCTTAGACTATCTCGCTCCAGCCACAGGGTCAGAGTGAGCATGCATATTATTTTAGTTTCCATGGCAGCTCTAAAGATCTGCATCGAATCACTCGTCGGCTCCTCCACTCCACTCCCCAGCTTAGCTTCCGCCTCCATCCACTTTTCTTCCTCCTCCACATGCCGCCGCGTCCATGCCCAGAGTCCCCGCCGCGTCCATGCCCAGAGAGACGTTTAGATGAATCGGAAGGGGACTGTCGCGCGTAGGGGAGGTGAGGGGGAGAAGGAGAGGAAAGGTAGGGGAGGACCTCCATATCCCGCTCGCCGCGCCTCCTGTTCGGCCGCCGCAGCTCGAGCCTTGGCCTCCAGCGAGGTCGACCTCGCTGCTCCGCAAGCCGAGCACGAACCCAATCTGAGGAGAGCACGGGAGCCCGAGGAAAGCAGGGGCAGCACCACCGGAAGCGAGGATCGCGCAGTGATGGAGCAGCAGCGATGGCGTCATGGCGGCTGCTGGAACCCTAGGCGAAGGTCGGCAGAGAGAAGATTGCGAGGGGTCTTCTGGTGCGGGGCTGGATCTATACGGCACTGCAATGGCCCACACAACAGAGACAGATATCAGCAGATGCTGAAATGGGCCCGCACCACAGCGACAGGCAGAGGTGCTGGTGCGCTGAGAGGCCTCCGTCGGCTCCGGCCTTAAGTCCTAAGTTAATACTTGATTCATCGTTTGTACTGTACCATTGTGTATGACTCGTGGGAATTTTTCTTTCTTCAGAACAATAAGAACAGAACAAATCACTGTTGTTTTCCTTCATCTGTTACTTTCTTGTACCTGGTTGATGACCTTGATCACTGTTACAGACGACAGCGTGGCGATCATGATGGCATTCCAGGCGCCAGGCGTCCAGGTCCTGGGCCTCACCACCATCTTCGGCAATTGCACCACTGCCTACGCCACCCGCAACGCCTTGATTCTGGCAAGCTCTAGGAACACAAACTCTGCTCAATTTGCTACTTCATCTTTGGTCCTTACTGAAAACCTTTTTTGCAGTGCGAGAAAGCAGGCCGCACCGACGTGCCGGTAGCGGAGGGCAGCGCTGAGCCTCTCATGGTACCACTCTGCAGAACATTCCACAGATAAATAATTTATAGAGAACAGACAATGTTCTAGAATAAATTATGGCATAAATTATTTACCATGCAAAGCTTTGTGATGTGAGCTCAAGAATTTAATCCCAGTCTGATACTTTGGTGTGCGTGTCTGAAACTTTGGTCAGTGTGATGTCCATATCTGAAACTTTGGTGCGTGTGATGTTCATATCTGAAACTTTGGTGTGTGTGCCATTTATCTTCACTGTTCAGAACACAACATCATCTCAACCTGCACATTCACTTAGTTTCTTCAGATAGCACATATACATCATGTCGTTCTCTGCATTGTAGGGAGGGAAGCCAAAAGTCGCCGACTTTGTTCACGGGTCCGACGGCCTCGGCAACGTGCCTGTCCCTGATCCCACCACCAGGAAAGCAGAGCAGACCGCCGCGGAGTTCCTGGTCGATCAGGTGTCGCGCTTCCCCGGAAAGGTCTCCGTGCTCGCCTTGGGCCCTCTCACCAATGTCGCATTGGTATGTTAATTTCATTCGTTCTTGCATTGACGCCTCAGAATCAATTTTACGCTTCAGTTCATGTGAACTTTAAGCTTTTCCTGTTGTTGCGTAGGCCATCAAGATGGATCCCTCGTTTGTGACAAAGGTGAAGAAGATCGTTGTGCTGGGTGGAGCCTTCTTTGCAGCAGGAAACGCCACGCCTTCAGCCGAAGCAAACGTAATGCCACTACTTTACCCCTCATGTATTCCTTTCTGCACTCAACTTATGTTTCAATCATGTTGACATACAACTACAGTTATCATGATTGCAACTCATTTTGTTACAGAAAACAGCATAAGAGAAAAACAGATAGCACTGAATTGTCAGCTGATCCTGAAACATGAAACTCTGCTACAGTGCCATTTATATACTCCCTCCGTCTCAAAATAATTGTCTCAAAGTTGGACAAAAATGAATGTATCTTACACTAGAATATGTCTAGATACGTCCACTTTTGTCCAACTTTGAGACAATTATTTTGAGACGGAGGGAGTATAAAAAAATGTGAAACCATTGCTTGACCAGACTTACATATGTTTTTTTAAATACCAGAAACTTATGTATTTCCTGCAGATCCACAGCGACCCAGAAGCTGCTGATATCGTGTTCACGTCTGGGGCCGACATCGTCGTGGTCGGCCTGAACATCACCACCCAGGTGGGCTTCACGGAGGCGGACATGTTGCAGATAAGGAACTCAGAGGGCAAGCACGCACAGTTCCTGTGTGACATCTGCAAATTTTACAGCGACTGGCACTTTCAGTCCTACGGCGACCCCGGTACAGCCTTGTCGCCGATCAACAAAAGTGTATCTTCCTGAATTCCTAATGAGATGTTAATTGAACCAGGGTGGTCTCATTGTGCGTGTTTTTGTGATTTTGTGTTGTTGTCAGCCGTTTTTTTGCATGATCCGGTCAGCTTGGCGGCGCTGGTGCAGCCGGAGTTGTTCACGTTCCGGAAGGGCGTGGTGCGGGTGGAGACGCAGGGCATCTGCCGAGGCCACACATCCATGGACATGGGCCTCAAGAAGTAATTAACCAACTGAACCAATTCATGCACCTGCATCTCCGTTCTTTCCGTTATGTAAAATGCTGTTTACACAAGACCGCTTGGCTTTCTGGGTATATGCAGGTTCAACGGGCAGAACGCATGGACAGGGTACACACCGATCTCGGTGGCGTGGACGGTGGATAAGGCCAAAGTCGTCGCCTTCGTCAAGGACCTCCTCACTGTTTAGAAACCAATGAAATAATCTGAAATGTAAAGATTGATCAATCCATTCATGCATAGTCCATTCAATGCACTGCATACTATTAACTTGCTGGTTCTGATTTGTGATGATTTAATTGTTCGAAAAATTAAGACATGTTTCTTGCTCTCGGGTCCTCACCTAGCTGGACGTGATGGGGACCTCCAAGCGTTACACCGTGACACGGTAATTACAAAGTTGATCTTTCTCTCTTACCGGAAAGTATGTCAAGTTTCTATACGGCGTGGTTGCAGGAACTGCTGCTCCTGAGGATGGTGAGATACGCTCTAGGTCTCTCAAGTATTACAGTGTTCGTAATCGTCCGGTCGGACACTTGACCATGGTGATGATCATAAAGGAACATGGGAATACAGAATGAGTACTACATGCCGGGTAACGAGGAATGTTTCACCTCGGGCATTGTAACGTATCGAGAAGCATTATGACAAGTGAATGTTAGTAATACAGATGGTGATGGTTCTCACGATAAAGATCTTCGTAATATGTGTGGGGGTGATTGTCTGCACTAAGGTACCGCTAATGAATATTGTAGGGGAATAAGTCCCAGACATGTCCACATGTATTCGAACACATAGGGTCACACACTTAAGTTTCATCGGCATGGAAGATATAGATGAAAGTAACACCGAAAGATTGTTCATAGTGTCTTGCGATATGACCGAGAAGTCCGGAATGTCACGGATGTTGGAGATATGCCCTAGAGACAACAATATTCAATTATTATTCTATCTCCAAGTTTAGAATTGAGTTTATGTCATCATGAACTAGTAGAAAATGGGCCTCTAGTCCCGAGCCGTAACGGGCTCTAGTCCCGGATGACCATCCGGGACTAGAGGCCCCTCATTTTGTGCCGCCGGCCCATGAACCAGGACTAGAGGGCAGCCCACGGGAGCTCCCGGGGCAGGACATTTACCACCCGGGACTCGACTTTTTTCTATTTTGTTTTTCCCATTTTTACTACCGGGGCTCGACTTTTTTTCTATTTTTTTTCCGATTTTCCTTTTCATTTAGTCTCTATTATTTCTATCTCTAATCATTCTCTCTTAATCTTAATTATTTTTCACTCTGATCACTCTTCTTTCTCTCTAAACTGATGCTTCACAGGAGGTCCCTCATCCTCATACTACTCCACTCTCAGCACGCTTAACTTCTGGGTTCCTTCACTCTCAGCTTCCAGGTATCAAATATTGTTTACTGACAATAGTATGGTCTCAATCATGTTAACCTTTGAGATATGATATCGCACATATTTATTTTCTGAATCCAAAAATTATTTAGTTAAACATAAATAAATAAGTAATAATAGTCTTGAATTAAAATAATGGTCAATTAATTTAAATAATAGTTAATTAATGAATTTAAATAATTATTAAATAATTTAAATAATAATTATTTACTCCAAATTGTTAGTCATTTCAACATATTATATTATCTTTAGATAGATATTTTTTCTCTTACTCCAGAATTTCATCACATATATATACATCAATTTCTTAATTAAGCGCGCTCAGATCGATCAAGCATATATATATAATTAAACAAGGACATTTAAAATAGATATATATAAAATTACACAAGGACACGTACATATGTCTTTTAGGGATCAAATATATATAAAAATCACACACTAAGCAATATATAATATGCATATAAAGGCCGTCACGAGGGCTCCCATCTACACGGACTTCTCGTCCTCCGAATCGTCCAAACAGAAGGAGACCGGGGGCAATGTGACGCTGCTCGTAGCTGAAGACACTGATGATATGGTACAGCTCGTAGGAAAGGTACCCAATGACAGCTGCGTACTCAATGTTGATCTAGTCAAGTCGGCACTTCTCCCAATGATTGTGCCCCGAAGAACTCCTGAAATCTTTCTTCATGGTACCGTACTTCTAATCGATCAACGCGGCAGCCATAGCAGCCATTCCAGTCCTCGGATAATCAAGCTGGAATAGGTCCTGGATATCAATATGGCATTGAGATGGTATCTCAATACGTCAGGTGTTCCACATCTTCTTCTTGTCATTACTTATGTCAACGCTAGTAAAACGTATGCCGTTGTTGACAAGGAAATCCAACAGTTCTGAACAATGCTTGTCACTACTGCAATAAAAAAATGGAACAAATGTTAAACAAATAATGTTATATATATGTAACAACAAATTGGATCAAATGATATGCAACAAGTATAAGTAAAATGCAACAAAGTATAAGTTTCAATGCAACATATTATTGTTTCAATGCAACAAAAATATATTGTTTCAATGAAACACATTTATTCTTTCCAATGAAACATATTGCTATATGAATATATTAATTGCTTTCAATTCCTATGCAATTTCGGTCATCCAATACATTATTGCTATATATGAATACAAATGGAATTTTCCAATACACATTGCTATATGAACACAAATGAATGTTCAATACACATTGCTATATATATGAATTTACACATGGATATATGTATTGTTTTCTATGCAATTTCGGCTATATATATATATATATATGAATACAAACGGAATTTCCAACAAACATTTCTATATATGAATACAAATGGCGATACACAATGTACATGTTGCTATCGTATACAATTTCCGATCCAATCAAAATAAGATCAAGAAGAAACATGGGAAATTAAAGAGAAAGAGAGAGGAGAAGATCGATCGGATTGCTTACCTTGACCATTGGAAGAGGAAGACACGCCTCTTCTGAGAAAGTTGGATGAGAGCCACGCCCTTTTGATCGGCAGTGTACTCAAGATCAAGGCCTAGAAAACCCCCGCAATCCTCGCGAAGCCATTTCTTCATGAGGTCAAGATAGGTCGGAACCCTCCTACTCTCGTTGGTGTATGCGACATGAAGTTTCTGACCATATGTGTTCACATCCAAAATCTCTAGTCCCATGGTGGAGAATGTGGAAGAATGAAGAGAGGAGAGCAAGGAGGGAGAAGAGAGAGGCGCTCGGTACTGTAGCAATGGCGCGTTTCTCTGTTTTTAAGCCTCCCCGTGGATCAACTTCCAAAGCGCGCGGGAGACAAACGGTTTGGGCATTTAGTCCCAGGCCGTAACATTGATACGTCTCCAATGTATCTATAATTTATGATGGTCCATGATCATATTATACCAATTGCTACATGTTTTCTCCCTTATTTATAGCATTTTTATACGTTTTCCGGGACTAACCTATTAACAAGATGCCAAGTGCCAGTTCCATGTTTTTGGCTGTTTTTGGTTTCAAAAAAGTTGTTCTGGAAACATTCTAGGAATTGGACCCCACAAAGCCCGAAGTGACTATTTTCCCCGGAAGCATCCAGAACACCGAAGGAGAGTCGAAGACGGGCACCAGGGGGCCACACCATAAGGTGGCGCGGCCTCCCCCGGCCGCGCCAGCTATGGGTGTGGGGCCCCCCAGGCCTGCACCGCCTTTTCCCTTTCACCTATTTATTCCCCCCGGATGGAAAATCCTAAACACCTGATCAAAAATCCCCGAAAAGTTCTGCAGCCGCCGACGTCGTCAACCCTAGATAAAGGGGGGTCTGGAGCTGTCTCCCGGCACCCTGCCGGAGAGGAAATCATCACCGGAGGCTTCTACATAACCATGCGTGCCTCCGGAGTGATGCGTGAGTAGTTCATCCCTAGACTACGGGTCCATAGCAGTAGCTAGATGGTTGTCTTCTCCTCATATGCCTCCATGTTTAGATCTCGTGCTGCCAATCATGATCGAGATTGATCTTATGTAATTCTATATGCTGTGTTTGCTGGGATCCGATGAATATTGAACTTATGCCAAGTTGATTATAGTCTTGATTGCATATGTTATTTGTGATCTTGCATGCTTTCCGTTGCTAGTGGTTGCTTTCGCCAGGTAGTTGCTAGTGACTCCAAGAGGGAGTATTTATGCTAGATAGTGGGTTCAAGCCTCCTTTTCGCTTGTGCTCGAGTGACAGAAATCTGACGGGGGGGGGGGGGGGATGTGTTGTTGCCACTAGGGAGAAAACAACGGTGTGAGTGCCCGCGTGTACAATCATTGCTTACATTACACACATTGTTTAATGCAGTTATGTGTTGCTTGCAACTTAATACCTAAGGAGGTTCGGATGATAACCTGAGGGAGGATTATTAGTCATAGATGCAGATGGATTTCGGTCTATGTATTTTGTTGTAATGCCCGCACTAAATATCATAGGAGTCTTCATGTTATAATGTGCACTACGTGCAACCTCTATTGTCAATTGCCCAGCTGTAATTTGTTCACCCAGCATGTTATTTTTATGGAGAGACACCACTAGTGAACCTATGAACCCCGGTCCATTTTCCACACTGTTAAACAAACCACAACAATTTTTGCTTTCTTTACTTACTGCAAGCATACACCGTTTTTCCACACTATACGTCTAATCTTTGTTTTTAGCAAGACCGGTGAGATTGACAACCTCACTGTACCGTTGGGGCAAAGTATTTTGGTTGTGTTGTGTGCAGGTTCCACGTTGTTGCTGACACTGGTGAAGCGCCATCACCACCATCAGTGGCATCAACCTTCCGAAGGTCCTCTTTCTCCTACTGGATTGATACCCTTGGTTCTTAACTAACGGGAAAACTCCTACCGCTGTGCTCATCACACCCTCCTCTTGGGGTCTCACAACGAGTGCACGATCTTCATCATCAAGGACTTTTTCTGGCGCCGTTGCTGGGGAGAAGGAAGTCTTCTGGCAAGGGAAGTCTATCCCTCTCAACCTCTTTATTTTTTTTATTGTCTTGTTTTTATTTTTGTCTTGTCTTTCTTTTCTATATTAAAAACACACAAAAAAATAGTTTACTTTATAGCTGTTATTTATTTGCTTGCTATTATTTTGCTAAAATGAGTTCCTCTGAGAATACTAAGTTGTGTGACTTCACTAGCACAAATAACAATGATTTTACTTGCACACCTATTGCTCCACCTGCTCCTACTGCTGCTTTCTATGAGATTAAACCTGCTTTATCAAATCTTGTTATGAAAGAGCAATTTTCTGGTATTAGTACTGATGATGCTACTGCCCACCTTAATAATTTTGTTGAACTATGTGAGATGCAAAAATATAAAGATGGGGATGGAGATATTATTAAACTGAAATTATTTCCTTTCTCTTTGAGAGGAAGAGCTAAAGAATGGTTGCTATCTTTGCCTAGAAATAGTATTGTTTCATGGACTAAGTGTAAAGATGCTTTCATTGGAAAATATTATCCTCCTCCTAAGATTATATCCCTGAGAAGTGACATAATGAATTTTAAATAACTTGATAATGAGCATGTTGCTAAAGCTTGGGAAAGAATGAAAACTATGGTGAAGAATTGTCCCACTCATGGACTGACTACTTGGATGATTATACAAACTTTTTATGCAGGGCTGAATTTCTCCTCAAGGAACCTATTGGATTCAGCTGCTGGAGGTACCTTTATGTCCATAACTTTGGGCGATGCAACAAAGCTTCTTGATGATATGATGATAAATGATTCAGAGTGGCACATTGAGAGAGCTCCACAAGGTAAGAAGGTAAATTATGTTGAGGAAACCTCCTCTTTGAGTGAAAGGCTTGATGCTATTATGTCTATACTTGTTAATGGTAAAGCTCAAGTTGATCCAAATAATGTTCCTTTAGCCTCTTTGGTTGCTCAAGAAGAGCATGCTGATGTGAACTTTATTAGAAATAATAATTTTAACAGCAATGCTTATAGAAATAATCTTGGTGGAAACAGTTATAAGCCCTATCCTCCTAATAATGGTTATGGCAGTTCTTATGGAAACTCCTATAATAATAATAAAAGCTCTACCTCTGATCTTGAAAACATGCTTAGAGAATTTATTAGCACACAAACTGGTTTTAATAGATCTGTTGAGGAAAAGCTTGGTAAAATAGATATTGTTGCCTCTAAAGTAGATAGCCTTAGATGTTAAACAAAGTAAAACTTTTAATTCCATCCAAGTTCAAGTTGATAATAATGTCAGGTTGATGGCTGAATTACGTGCTAGGTGGGAAAGAGAAGATGAATTGGCTAGAAAGAATACTATTGCTAGAGTTTGCACCATCACAACCACTAGTAAAACTGAAGCTCCAAGTGCTAGTAAACCTTCTACTATCAATGGTAAAGTAGTTGGTGTTAATAAAGTCCCTACTCCTTCGGCGAAACATGCTAAATTGCCTCAAATTGCGGAAACTGCTTCTAATAAAAGTGCTGAAATATTTAAAGATGTAGGAAAAATGGTCCCATTACTTTTGATGATAATAATTTTGATTTTGATGATTGCAATATCTCAGAAGTTATTATGTTTCTACAAAATCTTGCTAGAATTCCCAATGCTAGTGCCATGAATATGACCTTTACTAAACATATTACCAATGCTCTCATGAAAGTTAGGGAAGAAAAGTTGAAACTTGAAACATCTATCCCTAGGAAATTAGATGATGGTTGGGAGCCTATCATTAATATAAAAGTAAATGATTTTGATTGCAATGCTTTGTGTGATCTTGGTGCTAGTATGTCTGTTATGCCTCAAAAGATTTATGATATGCTTGATCTACCACCATTGGAAGACTGTTATTTGGATGTTCATCTTGCTGATAATGCTAAGAAGAAATCTCTTGGTAGAATTGATGATGTTCTTATTATGGTTAAAAATAACCTTGTCCCTGTTGATTTTGTTTTTATGAACATTTAATGCAATGCTTATTGTCCTATTGTTTTGGGAAGACCTTTTCTTAGAACTGTTGGTGCTATTATTGATATGAAAGAGGGGAGTATTAAATATCAATTCACCCTCAAGAAAGGTATGGAACACTTTCCTAGAAAGAGGATGAAGCTACCTTTTGACTCTATTATTAGAGCAAGTTATGATGTTGATGCTTCTTCACTTGAAAATACTTGAGTTGCTTTCTATGCCTAGCTGAAAGGCGTTAAGAAAAGCGCTACCGGGTGACAGCCCGTTTTATTTCTCTGTTTTCAATCAGTTTTCCTTTGTTTTCTTTTATGTGCTTTGCACCTGGGTGTTCTCTATTTCCTTATCAACCCCTATTTTTGTGTTTTTGTTGAGCCAAGTAAAACCTCTAGTGGAAAGTTGAGACTATATTTCGGATTTCTGAGCAGGAAACAGATTTCTGCAGTTCACTATTAAATATTTATAAAATCACATAAAATTCAAAATAACCTGAGTTTTTGTGTGCTTAATCCTGGCCTATATACACAACTTTTATTAGTTGACCACTTTTAGATTTGATCAACAGAAGATTTTCGAAAAAATCGATCTTTACATGTTGTTTTGTTTTGACTGATTTCTGCCATAATTGCATTTGCATCTTAATCTCTTTCTTTTGGTGTTCTTTTGAGAAAAAGAGTTTTAAAAGAAGTTGTGACGGTAGCTAATGTGTTTTTGAGTGGTAAGCTTGTGTTCAAACTAAACCATGTTAATTTATTATTTTGATTGCACTAACGTTGCTAATGAAGATTGTGAGAATTTTGGTGTGAAGGAAGTTTTCAAGGGTCAAGAGAAGAGGATGATATGATGTGATCAAGAAGAGTGAAGAGCTTAAGCTTGGGGATGCCCCGGTGGTACATCCCAGCAAATTCCAAGAAGACTCAAGCGTATAAGCTTAGGGATGCCCAAGGCATCCCCTTCTTCATCGACAAATTATCAGGTCACTTCTAGTGAAACTATATTTTTATTCGGTCACACCTTATATGCTTTGGAGCGTATTTTATTTTTGCTTTCAGTTTGTTTTTATTTTTGCAATAAGCTTGGTTGGACCCAGCATTCTTTTATTGGAGAGTCACACGCTCCGCTTTTTCATGAGAATACGTTGTATTCTTAGCCTTTGTCTGGCTACTGCATTTATTTAGCTCATGTTTTGCATGCATCTCTTACCAGAGATGTTAGTTTTAGTAGTGTTATCTGAGTACTCTCATGTTTGCTTGCTGTATCATAAATAGTATTTTTTTTTAAAACATATCTTGTATGGTGTTTGTTGGGAAAAGAAAAACTGCTGCTTGATGTAGAATTTATAACAGTGCTAGTAGAAGCTTGTATAGACTGTGGCTAGAACTTTTTCATGCCATGCTAAATGTTATTTTAGTTTTAAAACCTTGTGGTTATTGAGTAGCATGAATAGCCTTAAATATCTGAGAGCGTTTAATATGCGTTGAAAGATTCATGAGTTGTTCTTGTCATAGTAAAGCATCAATATATGGTATTCTTTTTCGAATGTTTTATTTGGTTGACTTGGCGCATGCTCACACCATGTTTATGACTACAAACCAATCACGAATAGCCTCCATGACCACTTAATTTTTGAACTTGTGATACCCTTATTCTTTAATTAATGATGCTTATGTCGTTGTGCATGATTATGTCTCTTATTCTCTCTTGATTTGTCGCTGCCAGTCTTTTGCTAGCCTCCACCTGTACTGAGTATGGAATTCTACTCGTGCATGCAAACTCCTTAAACCAAAGTTTTCCCATTGTGTACACCATACCTACCTACATGTGGTATTTAACTGCCACTCCAAGTAAATTGCTCATGTGTTACCTTTAAAACCTTCAAAATTACTCTGTTTTGTGTTCTTGTTTTTGCTCATGAGGATGTCAATAGAGAATCTTTATCTCACTTGTTGATTGGATTTCACACCCTGGACTAGTGGCTTCATCCGCTTATCCAAATTATAGAAGAGCTGGTAGCAGGGTGCCCAGCCCCAAATTAATACAAACAAATTCTCTTCAATATTTTTGCCCCTGGTTTATCAGTCAAAGCATAATTGTGTAAACAAAAGAGAAAGAGGGATGACCTTCTACACCAGTTGTGTCCTTCACCATGGGATCCGCTCTTGTGAATCCAGCTGGGTTGTGAGGTACTGTATTGTCTGTTTACCATTCGTTGACATTAACATACACCTCTCCTAAAATATAGACACTCCTCCACGGTATGTGATTGTTGGTAGGCACCCGAAGTTTTGGTTAGCCATGGTTTGTGAAAGATGGATGGGAGGAGTGTCAAATTTTTAATACCTCTGTTTAATAAAATAAAAAGCTCTAGCACATGAGTGATCCCTGCTTCCCTCTGCGAAGGGCCTTTATTTTACTTTTGTGTTGAGTCTCCATCTTCTAACTTTATGCACAGTTGAGAGAGCATTTTTTCCATTCTGAGTTCTATGTGCATTTGTCCCATAAACATCAATAATTACTTCATGATGTGATATTATTTGTTCTTAAATTATTTGTTTTAGTCTTCCTCATGAACTTTGAAAGTGTCTGGGCATTTATGTTTTGTCCCACTCTTAAGGACTAGCGAAATACCACTTTTCCATTATTTCTCTATACCTGAAACAAACGTTTATCTTTCTTTGCATTATTATCCATGATCAATTATTTAAGATACTCTTCATGGTGCAAAGTGATTGCTATGCTTTATTATTCAAGTTCTATTTATCATGTTTGTGTTTGAAGTTCTATGATCTCGGCGTACATATGCTTTTACATTATAATGATCAAGTTTATGATAGTAGCATGTCACCTCGGAAATTATTGTGTTTTATCATTTACCTACTCGAGGACGAGTAGGAACTAAGCTTGGGAATGCTTGATACGTCTCCAACGTATCTATAATTTCCGATGCTCCATGATCATATTATGCCAATTGCTCCATGTTTTCTCCCTTATTTATTGCATTTTTATACGTTTTTCGGGACTAACCTATTAACAAGATGCCAAGTGCCAGTTCCCTGTTTTTTGTTGTTTTTTATTTTAGAAAATTTGTTCTGGAAACATTCTCGGAATCGGACCCCACAAAGCCTGAAGTGCCTATTTTCCCCGGAAGCATCCAGAACACCGAAGGAGAGTCGAAGATGGGCACCAGGGGGCTATGGGTGTGGGGCCCCTAGGCCTCCACCGCCTTTTCCCTTTCGCCTATTTATTCCCCCGAATGGAAACCACTAAACACCTCATAAAAAATCCCCGAAAAGTTCCGCAACCGCCGTCGTCGTCAAGCCTAGATCAGGGGGGTTCTAGAGCTGTCTCCCGGCACCCTGCCGGAGAGGAAATCATCACCGGAGGCTTCTACATAACCATGTCTGCCTCCAGAGTGATGCGTGAGTAGTTCATCCCTAGACGACGGGTCCATAGCAGTAGCTAGATGGTTGTCTTCTCCTCATATGACTCCATGTTTAGATCTCGTGCTGCCAATCATGATCGAGATTGATCTTATGTAATTCTATATGCTGTGTTTGCTGGGATCCAATGAATATTGAACTTATGCCAAGTTGATTATAGTCTTTATTGCATATGTTATTTGTGATCTTGCATGCTTTCCGTTGCTAGTGGTTGCTTTGGCCAGGTAGTTGCTAGTGACTCCAAGAGAGAGTATTTATGCTAGATAGTGGGTTCAAGCCTCCTTTTCGCTTGTGCTCGAGTGACAGAAACGTGACGGGGGAGGATGTGTTGATGCCACTAGGGAGAAAACAACGGTGTGAGTGCCCGCGTGTACAATCATTGCTTACATTACACACATTGTTTAATGCAGTTATGTCTTGCTTGCAACTTAATACCTAAGGGGGTTCGGATGATAACCTGAGGGTGGATTATTAGTCATAGATGCAGATGGATTTCGGTCTATGTATTTTGTTGTAATGCCCGCACTAAATATCATAGTAGTCATCATGTTATAATGTGCACTACGGTGCAACCTCTATTTGTCAATTGCCCAGCTGTAATTTGTTCACCCAGCATGTTATTTTTATGGAGAGACACCACTAGTGAACCTATGAACCCCGGTCCATTTTCCACACTGTTAAACAAACCACAACAATTTCCTGCTTTCTTTACTTTCTGTAAGCATACACCGTGTTTCCACACTATACGTATAATCTTTGTTTTCAGCAAGACCGGTGAGATTGACAACCTCACTATACCGTTGGGGCAAAGTATTTTGGTTGTGTTGTGTGCAGGTTCAACGTTGTTGCTGACACCGGTGTAGCGCCATCACCACCGTCAGTGGCATCAATCTTCCGAAGGTGCTATTTCTCCTACTGGATTGATAACCTTGGTTCTTAACTAAGGGGAAAACTCCTACCGCCTTGCTCATCACACCCTCCTCTTGGGTTCTCCCAACGATTGCACGATCTACACCATCAAACACCACCCGGGACTAAATGCTCTCCGTCTAGGCGAAAGGTTTCCACAAAGACTTTTAGTCCTGGGCCGTGTTACGACCCGGGACTAAAAGTCTGCGAGGCGACGCGAATGGTTGCCAGAGGACTTTTAGTCCCGGCTCGTGTTACGACTCGGGACTAAAAGCTTTCGAGCGAGGCGGGCTGTTGCCCTTCCCCCCTCTTGTCGCAGTTGGTAGGCTCATGGGGACTAGAGCTAAAAACCGTTGGGGGTTTTTCTATTAGTGATGCTACAACCGCTATAGCACTTGAAAATTGAGTTTTCAAAGGAGAATCTTTGTGCGGGTGTGAAGACATGAACAAACAAGAGCTCTTCATCTTGTCTCTAAGTTTCGCTTATGCTTTGTGAGATGATCACATTTTTATGATCAAAGACTTGGTTAAAAGTCTACCAAAACATAAGAGTATATTATTAGGGTAACAATAGTACTAAACCGCCCCATGTATATGATCTTGACTTAACAATTGTAATTTATGTAGCAAAGTACATATGAAGTTGTCATTGACTATGATTCATATACTACTCCCTCCGATCCTAAAAAAGTGTCGGAGATGTAGTATTAAGTTTGTACATAGTTAGTTCATTTTAAGCGACACTTTTTCGGATCGGAGGGAGTATGAGAATATCTAGCGACCGAATGATCAAAAGTTGTACTTTGGATGTTATAAAATGTCTTGCAGTAACTAGGGATCATAACGGTGATGTCTGGGTATAATCTAGAAAGTGTAATAGAATTGAGATCCTTCAAGACTAGTACTTAACTCGTCTAGACTATAGAGAGATACATGCTCTCGGCCCTCTCAGTATCACCGATGTCAAGGCCATACATAGTTTGATTTATCACAAAGCCATCGGGCATATGGATGATAAAATATGACGATATGAGTAACGAGTTTTATATGTGTTATGATCAAAGAGTTTGATCAGACTAGATCACATAGTCTTGCCTCATGATATCGTTGGTATTGTGAAGTTAAGGCAATGTGTGCATTGAGTAACTTGTAAGATTCCTTCAATCTTCATGAACACACAAGAGCCATCATGGGCGTCCACGGTCCCGCTGTTGGTTATTGTTCGGTAAGTTTCCAAACATGTTTGTGTGTTATCGAGACTTTACGGGTCACAAATTTAATCCATGCCAACATTTAGTTGAGAGAATTAATATGTGGTTATTGGTTTTATCAATGTTCTATGTCGATACGATGTCACATAAACAAGTCCGGTGTCAATCGGAAAAGTTTCGAGGAAGTTAATACAAGGGAGAAAAGATGCCAGTGTTAGGCAAAATTTATATGAGAAATAACACAGGACATGAGATGTCTCGGGATGTTAGAAATATGTTTCTAACATCAGTAGATAAGGCGATGATTTTATCTATAAGGTTCATATGGTTCCAGAAGAGTTTCGGGCAAAAACAGAGAGGGGGGAGTACCGGAGGGGGCAGATTCTTTCCCATTGCCGCACCACTTGGTGGGGCTGGCAGGTGGGCTCCAGGGCCTCCAATCATGTAACTTATAGGGTATATTTGTTTGGGAGGGTTGTGGCTAGTTGTGGTGTTGTGCAGGGAAAGCCGATGTCCAGGAAAAGCTGCCGCTTTGAGTTCCCTGTTTGGCAACCTAGCTGGTTGTCTGGCTGTGAACTGATAAATTGTCTGAAATGCCCTGAGAGTCATGAAAACGAGTATTGTTGGATATTGAATTACATCAAATTAGCTAACTTAAATAGTACCAAAACACATATCGATTGCGTCAGACTATCTAATTCAAATATGTCCAAAATACAATTCCATTATATAGACTAGCTAATTCAAATAGGTCCAAAATACATTTCCATTGCATCATACTAGCTAACTCGAATAGTTCTAACGTTGTCTAGCAGCGAACATCACGTTGGGAATGTCGTCATGGACCGAGTTCATGGTTCTTGTGTAGATCTCCCGGAGCAACATCACCGGCCAAGGTAACTACTTGCCTTTGGACCTTAGGAATGTAATTCTCATCCGAATCACATCAAGCAAACTGCTTATCATACAAGTTGGAATCTTGAATGAAATTATGAAGCGCAATGCAAGCAAATATAATTCTCTTCTGTGTAACCAATGAGAAAGAAGGTATTCCCTTCAAAATGTGCACTTATTCTTCAAGATCCCAAAAATATGCTCAATACAATTTCGCAGCGAAGAGTGCGCATATTTGAAAATTTATTTCCTCTTTGTTGGTAGCCCATCTCGATGGAAATCTGGTATATGGTATGTATTGTTTTTAAAAGGATGTAGAAATCCATTTCTATTTGATAACCAGAATAAAAAAGATACCTACACAAAAGAGAGAAAATACATATGAAAAAAAAACTTGCATATGTAACTTATATGAAGTAGAGTATTACCATCAGGAGGGGTTGAGAACTGAAGTGGATACTTCTCCATGCTCATGTCCAGAATGCCTGTATCATGAGACGAACTAGGCCATCCAGCAACAACAAATGTGAACCTGAGATCAAAGTCGGGGGAATTGATTATAACCTCCCATCTCGTGCGCCATAGCAACATAAGCCCCCTTCTTCCTTGCTCTACCTTCGAACTCCTCTAGTTCGGTCTCCTCGTTTCTGATGGCCCCCTTGGGAATATTTATCTCCTTATTAAGGCAATCATCCAAAATATTAGTCTACTTATAATCGTAAAGCAAAAAAATCCACGAACAATGGCGGGAAGAAGAAGCTGGCCTTACTTTATGGCAGCAATGGAGGACGGTCGACTGCGGGGAGATGTGGTGGAGCAACCAAGGTGCAACGGGGGCGCCGAGGTTCCGGCTGCGGAGTGATACATCCAAAACGTATCTCCTTTTTTGAACTCTTTTGCTATTGTTTGCATCTAAACTTGTGAGTTTTGGATACAACTAACACGGACTGACGCTGTTTTCAGCAGAATTTCCTTGGTGTCTTGTTTTTGTGTAGAAAAATCAACTTTCAGGAAAATGCTCAGAAAAGATCCTGAAGACCCCCGGAGCCAAAAGGAGACCCGGAGAGGGGCCAGGAGGGGGCCACACCACCCCTAGGCGTGCCCCTAGGACATGCCACTTGGTGGTGTGGCCCCTCCAGGCACCCCCTCGGGCTCCCCTTTCGACTACTTATCGCCCGTAACACTAAGACAGCAGGGGGTTCGTCATATTACAAAAAAACACTACAGAGCGTTGCCGCCACCTCGAAACCCAATTCGGGGATCCGAACTTCCTGTTCTGGCACCCTGTCGGGATGGGGATTCGAAGGACATCATCGCCATCGTCACCGCCACTCCTTCTCCATCAACCATCCATGATTCCCCCGTCCATGTGTGAGTAATCCCCGCTGTAGGCTAAGAGGGATGGAAGTGATTGGATGATATTGTTCATGTAATAATGCCAGATTGTTAGAGCATTGTGCCTAGTATCCGTTGTTAGTACTATACAGCGTTGTTGCAACTTGTTATTCTTAATGCTTGTCACTTTGGGCCCGAGTGCCACGATCTCAGATCTGAACATGTTATTGTTTCATGAGTATAATTATGTTTCTTGATCATATCTGCAAGTTGTTTATACACATTGTTGTCCGGAACCCGACGCCCCAAAATGACAGAAATTGGGACAAACGGAGGTGATGGCTATGATGTGAGGATCACAGGTGTTCACAAAGTGTTAATGCTTTGTTCCGGTGCTTTATTAAAAGGAGTACCTTAATTACCAGTAGTTTCCCTGGAGGCTGGTAGGACAAAAGATGTTGTGCAAGTTTCTCATTGCGAGCACGTACGACTATATTGGAACACATGCTTATGGTTTGCCTAGAACTTGGATGTTTGTTATTATCTTTTTTCAATCCCCACGTTATTATTATTACATGAACTATCTTATCTATGAAACGCCCGTTAATACACCCTCTATGTCTACGGTATTTTCATCCAGCTGTTTTCACAATTGCTACTGTTGTTTTCACGATTGCTACTGTTGTTACTAATTTACTATTCCTGTTATTTCACTACTCCTTCTGCTAAAAAACGGTTACCACTGATAAATTGTTGTGAGCAAGTCTCCTTTCAGGTGTAGCTGAATTGGCAACTCAGTTGTTAAGGCTTATAAATATTCTTTGGCTCCCCTTGTGTCGAATTAATAAATTTTAGTTTTACTTCCCTCGAAGACTGTTGCGATCCCCTATACTTGTGGGTTATCAAGACTATTTTCTGGCGCCGTTGCCGGGGAGCATAGCTTTATTTATTTTCTCACTTGAACATGATATTGTTCGCTGCAAGCTTTTCATCATGAAAAAAATTCATGATGGGAAGGTCCCCATATTACCATCCACTACAAGGAGAGGTACAACTCTGAACACCTCTGTTGCTCTTGATGCACCATCTGGTATGAGTAAGCTTCTTACACCACCACATGCTACACACACTGTTACTTCTGATGAGTCTGAAAATGCTTCTGATACTTTTGATGATGTTTCTACTGTGCTTGATGATACTGGTTCACTAGGTTCTTTCCTAGATGCTACTATTGCTAAATCCAAACAAATTGAAAATGCCGAAATTCCCGTTGAAAATGCTAGTACACCTATTAATTCACCTAAGTTTATTGATGATCTTGATGAAACCTACATTGAACTTAATGATGACTTTATCGAAGAAGCTCGGGCTACTACTGGTGCAAGTGCTCTTAAGAGTCTTCTAAATCTTCCCTTGATGCTAAATTTGCTACATCTCCCATGTACATTAGAGACAAGGATTATGATTTCTCTCTAGATTTATCTTATATAACTATTGTTGAGAAGGAACCTTTTTGTGGAACTGAAAGTAAAAGTGCTATGGGACACATGAATGAGCTTTCATATTTGAGTACTTTATTTTCTGATGATACTAAGCTGCGTACATATTTTGTTACCAAGATCTTCCCTTTCTCATTAAAAGTCGAATCTAAAACTTGGTTTAACAATTTGTCACCTGGATCTATTACTAGTCCTATGGATTTGGTTAATGCTTTCTTTCAAAAATAGTTTCCTGCTAGTGCTCAACATGCTGATGTGCAAGATATCTTTAACTTTGAGCAAATTAAAGGAGAGAAATTACATGAATCTTGGTCAAGGTTTTGTTCTTTAATAAGAGCTAGAACTGGCAATCTATTACCTAAAAATGAGCTGCTAGATATATTTTATAATGTACTAACTGTTGAATCTAGGACATGCCTAGATAGTTGTGATGGTTCTGTTTTCAGGAAAAGAACTCCAGAAGAAGCTGAGGAATTATTGGCTAAAATAGCCAAAAATAATGATGATTGGAATAAGCCTTAGCCTACACCACCAGAGCCAACACCAATACCAACACCCAAGAAGAGAGGGATGACTGAATTAAATCATGAAGTGATGAAGGAAGCCAAGAATCTCTTAAAGAGAGGGGTATTAAATATGAAGATGTGAAGAATTTACCTCATATAGAAGAATTATGTAACTCAATTCCTCATCCATCAACAGTTGAGGTACACTCTCTCCACTATTTTGATAATAGAGATATTACCTATTTTAAACCACCTAATCAATGCTTAGATGAATTTGATAATTATGTTGTTAAGCAAGACAACTTTAATATGAAATTGCTAAATCATCTTATGGAAAACTCTAGAGCTATTGATAATTTGCATGGTATTATTGAGAGAACCTGTAATGATGTTCAAATGCTTGTTAATTTTTTCATATGGTTCAAACTCAAATTGATCAACTTACTAAAGTGCAAAAATATATGCTAGCTAATGCTTCTAGAGAAAAACATGTTTGTGAAATAATTACCAGCTGTGGTATTTCTACTCAGAACCCCTTGTATCCTTAAGGACATTTTAAAAGAACTGAACAAGATTCTCAACAACCTAATCGTTCTCCTTCTAAGAAAAAGAAGAAGAGACATAGAACTATTGTAGAATCTACTGAACCTGCTAAAGATTCTAATAGTATATCTATTTCAGATGCTGAAACTGAAAGTGGTAATGATAAAAGTGATGCTTCTGATAAAGAAGAACTTGTAGCAGAACCTCAAAAGCAACCTAAAATGTGAAGTATGCTAAGGAGGATTTCATTGCTAATAAACATGGTAAATAAAGAGAACCTTGGGTACAAAAGGCAGTGCCTTTTCCTAATAATAAACATAAATCAAGTAAATAAGAACATTATAATAAATTCTGTGAGTGGATGAAACCTTTGTTTTTGCAAATTCCTTTGATTTATCTTATTAAACTGCCTCCTTATTCAAAATATATGAAAGATATTGTCTCTAACAAAAGGAAGATTCCTAATGAGGAAATTTCCACTATGCTTGCTGATTACTCTTTTAATGGTAAGGTTCCAATTTTCCAAAGAAGCTTGGAGACACTGATATTCCTACTATTCCTTGTTCCATTAAAAATAATTATGTTAGAACTGCTCTATGTGACTTGGGAGCAGGAGTTAGTGTTATGCCTTTCTCTCTTTATAAGAGACTCTCTCTAGAAAAATTGATACCTACTGATATATCTTTGCAAATGGCTGATAAATCTACTGATATATCTTTGCAAATGTTGATTTAAAGGGGGATCCAACCCTCGAGCTCAATATGCCTCCGTCCGTGAAGAACATGGGGAATGTAGAGTTGAAGAGTGCTCTGACAGTGTGGGATGCAGATTTGAAGGGTGATTTGAAGAAGATGAACAGGAACTTGAAGCAGATGATTCAAGTGATGTAACAAGCAAATATGATAGCTTTAGGCTTTTATTTTGCATTGTTGGTGTAGGATTTGTTTACCTGCTGGTCAACCCTCGTTAGAGATGTTGTGTAATGTTAACTGGCTATTAAGTCCATGTCATGAAACCTTAATGCGATGGATTTCAATGTGTATCTCTCGAGGTCATCTCAGTTTTTTTTTCAACGATTCAAAGATATTTCATTTATTTGAGATTTGATTGCCCACCCTATTCTATTTGTTGGAGGTGATAGTAAAATACATGATTTTAAGAATGCCAAAAAAAAGAAGGGAAATAATTTTTTTTTCCACAACCTAGTTGTCATGCACGTGGAAAAAAATGTATTATTTTTCGACTAGGTTGGTACTTAACATTATTTAGTTCACAAATATGTTTTGACTTTCTGCCCTTATCTCAGCATACACAGAACTAGTTCATAAATTTGTTTTATTTATGTTTTTAGTTTGGGTTCTTTTCTTTTTCACAAACTAGTGTAACTACTAGTTCATAAATTTGCTTCTCCATGTACAACGCTAGCCTCTTGTAGACATGCATAGGAAATAAAATATCTTAGCGCCTCAGACTCGGAGTGGAAACTATTGTAACTGGCCAGATTTCAATCCTAGCGTCTACTCTAAAAGGTTGTGTTGTACATTCTCTTAGTCGTGGCTAAACTTGGGGCAAACCAATTAGAAATAATATGAATACAGATAAAAAAGAACACATCACACACCAACGATAAATAACTTAGATATGAGATTCTTAGATCCCTACATAGTACGGTACATAGTACGGGGAACACATGATATACATAGTACGGTGCATAGCACGATACACTAGCTAGGGACGGCAATACTACGGGCGCGCAACACCAACACCGTATGGACTTCACCGTCGTCGTCTTTGCTCCTCCTTGACACCGTACTCGTCGTCTTCATTCCTCCTTGAGGCCGTCATCGCCGAGATAGTAGGGGATGATGTGCATCTGGTCTTCCTCGGGGAATATGCTCTCAAAGTAGGTGTATATGTTGTAGGTGGTGAATGCGATGAACTCGTATCCACACCAGAACACACGGTCGAGCAGGTAGTACGCATCAAACCTGTTTGTGAAGTAGGCGACGAGGCCTACCACCGGAGCAATGGAGTGGGCACGCTTTTGCTCCAGATGGAACATGACTGGCGACCCCGCCGGGAGGTGGTTAAAGCCTGCACGGAGGAAGCCACGGAATAACTCTGTATTGTTCCTCCAGCGTGAGAACGCCCAGATGCTCAACGCGGTCTCAACGACCCTGCCGGGGGGTAGCGTACCTCCAGCACGGTGCGCGGGAAGTGGAAGGTGGGCGCATTGAACTGCATCTTCACGTACGTCGAGTCGTCGGTTATGCTTTGGCTCTGGTTGGGGAGAAGAGAATGGGGAGTAGGTGGGGATTAAAGTGTGGAGGAGGAGGTTACGAGACGCGGTTTAAATAGCCAAGAGAGAGAAGGGGGTAGATGGAACCGCCGTTTTTTCACATTGCATTGTGGCGTCGCGTTTGTACTTTTTTTGCCTCTTTTCACATCACTCAGTCCGGCCGTGCCCCGATGCGTGGCTCGACGCATCAAACGACGCGACAAATTAATCGAGCGTGCGACTGAATCTAGTTGTAGGCGTCGTGGCTACGTGGCGACCGAATCACACATGCGTGCGTGGCTAGGTGGTGGCTGAATCGCAGCCTTTTAAGCATACAAACTAGTCAACATTGCGCTTATCAATGCCAACGTCGGCCGCATGCACAGCAGGCTGAAACGATGGCATGCATAAAAGGCTGACCGTGCGCGTGGGTATGCTAGCAGGCTGAATTTAATTAACAACAAACTCGGCCCATTCTAAGATGTACGAAGCATACACAGCCCCAACGGACAATGTTACAGAAATGCATCCGTACTTGTCCCACTTGTCAGGTCCAACGAGCGACACAGTCCCACATGGCCCCACTAATCAGAGTTAAGGGAAGATACATCACCGTCGGGTGTGAGCATTCATGCAAGTTTCACCTAAAGAGATGGGGGAAAGTGAGTAAGACTTTCAACCGTGGGGAAAACTGAGCAGAACTAATGAATCAAGGGCACATGAGTAATAAACCTTTAATGAAATGTTCTAAGTTTTTCCATAAGCTTGCACACTGGACAATTTATGAATACATACAGAATGACGGATTTAGTCGCCTCTAGGGCACTAATGCTAAGATCCTCGACATGCTTTCATTCAGCTTTTGTCAATCACCCATAAACTGTATATCTATACCCAAATACTCCCTCCGTTCAACAATAGATGGCTTCCACATATCTAGATATAGATATATCTAGACACTAAAATATGTCTAGATACAACTATATCTAGATATGTGGAAGTCATCTATTGTTGAACGGAGGGAGTACCTATTAGGAAATTGAAGATGCCCACATTTGAATATGTCGGCATACTAAGCAGCATGTCCTAGGCCTCACCGAAGCAAAACAATTTATTTTTGGGGTAGTTTATTTTAAACCAGATGATTGCTTGAATGCTAACAATATTAATTTTGAGTCCCTAGCCATTTCCATGTCATGTTTCATCAAGAGAGTCCTACATATTTATATAAAAATGATATGAATTACAACCATACTCTGCATCAACATATTAAGAACTAGTCGAGACATAAACAGTACACATAGCCAAAAGGAAAAATGAAAAATAAAGAGAAAAACCCCATCATAGTGATCAATCACTCGTAGCACCTAACTATATAAGAGGTTACACATTTTTGTGATCTTGGATGGCAGTGAACACTCTTTATATTTATTTTTTTGCAATAAGACGCATACATTATGGTCATGCAACCATGTATAGCTA